>CM066049.1:93452256-93473233 GCA_033557465.1 Ichthyophis bannanicus | reverse complement strand
ACTTCCTTGAGGAACATTCCCATATACAGTATAATGAAACTGATCCTAGATGAAAGCATGGAAGCCTGAAAGATTCGGGCACCCAAAAGCGTACAGAGTCCTGCAGTCACGACCTGGAGGATTGGATGCATGCCTCTTTGAACTTTTCATCCTACGCATGGGGACTCCACCACCATTGAAGTTGTTTTGGCAGCTGAGTCTTTTTGAAAATCCAGGACATGGCGGGACTCGATACATAGTATCAAAGTCTCCTAGAGTGAGGAGATATAGTCCAGAAGTGTCTCCCACATTCTGAGCATCCAAGTTATGTCAGAATTTCATGGATGTGGCAGAGTGGATGCCTCCTTTGGAGCGTTTAGGATATTGGAGAAATTGCCATTTCCTTCGTTCTCTGGGTTCCTTTCAGAAGCCACCACGATTGAAAGGCCCTTCGTCATATCACGAATAAATCTTGAAAAGACATGTCCTCTGGAGGTGATATTCTGCGTTGGGGAGAAAGAGAGGGATCCTCTGGGAGAAACTCTCTAGGTCACCAGCAGAATTGTTCAGAGTCTTCGGAATCAGAGGATTCGAAGTATTTCCTGACCATGATGCTCAATGCAACGCACGTGTCCCCGGTATCGCATCAAAGTTGGTAACCCGAGCTGATCTGGGTACCGATCTGTTGATTCCAACCAAAAGGATGGCGTGGGAAGAAATTCCCACCCGGGGCCAGGTACTGTAGGGTACCGGCAATCTGTGTTGTATGTTGGTACCGGTGCCCGTTGGGAACCAAACGGTACCGAAGCTGAGAGAAGAGCTGCGATGCTGCGTTTAGATAGTGAGGAACCTCTGGTCTATTGATGCTGCCTGATGCCTGGGTATCGGTCTACCAGGTGAAAACGGGACAGAACCCCGGAGCAATGGCACAGGTAGTTCTTGCAGAGGTCAGTGGCCCGTCGAGAACATCCTGAAGCCCCACTGATGCTTTGGAAGGACGAAGCCTCCCGCCGGGGCTGTTTTGCCGGTGTGGTTTCCCTCATAGGGCAATGCCAATGGCCTCTTGAATGCTTAGCAGGAGAGCTATCCTTTGAGGACCGGCTTTTATTTTTAGTTACCCGAGATCCAATGGGAGTGAAAGAAGAGGCCCTTGAACGATGTCAATGGCCCCAATGGATCCGGCATCCGGAACAAAAAAGAGGGTAACGTGAGCTTCGTTAGCCCGGTTCTGTCTTCCTATTTTAGTCATTTCCATACAGGTAGGAGACATTCAGATGGATCATGTTTCAAGCCCTACAACATTTAAGACACCAATCATGGGTGTCAGTGACAGAAATAGTACGCCACACTGAGTACAATTGTTTTTAAAAAAACCACTACTTGTTTTTTCCATGCTTTCGGGATATGAGTGCCTAGTGCCGCAAAATGTGGGGCGCCTAGCACAAAAAACGGAAAAGTTTCTGGAAGAGAAACAGCTCAAAAGTATATGTTTATGTTTTTGGGGGGTTTTTGGAAAAGAACCGGTGTTACCGGTAAGCGTCGTTCGGCAGGCAAACGTGACCACAAGAAAACAATTTTAAAGACGGAATTTTCTGCAGTGACAGGGTATTGGATCCTGTCGGCTCCGCAGAAAATGAAGAACTGAAGAAGGACAGTTGGAAAGGCAGGAAAGCAGCGCGCATGTGCTGAGGGATGCTCCCAAAAGCATTCCTATTGGACGCTGGGGAGCGTTCCCCGCGCAGACTCTGTCGGTACCGACGATACCCATATGGTGAAGACTACATTCCTGCTTGTTCCTAGAGATAAAGCTAAGGCTCTTTTACAATCCAAGGTATGAAGGTTCCTTTCTGCACTAGAGCATGAGGCCTAGGAAAGAATACAGGAAGGTAAACCGATTGGTTTAAATGAAAAGGCGAAACCACCTTTGGCATGAAGGATGAGTCCTAAGAACTAACTTATGGTGAAATCTTGTATAAGGATGCTCAGCCATTAATGCCTGCAACTCACTGATACTGATACGTCTTCAGGTCTGTAGTGGCTAAGGGCGGTTTGATAAGCTGCCCGAGAACAAGATTGAGATCCCATGCCACCGACTGCAGCTTAATGGGAGGTTTTGTTAAGAGTAGACCTCTCATAAAGCATAGTTACTCACCAGTAACAGGTGATATCTGGGAACAGCAGGAATTTAGTCTTCACATAGGGGTATCAGTACTGAAGGAAAACCTGTGCGGGAATGCTCCCCAGCGTCCAATTAGAAAGCTTTTGGGAGCATCCCACAGCGCCTGCGTGCTGCCTTCTCGCCTTTCCCAACTGTCTCTCTCCAGTTGAGTTTATTTTGTTGTGTTTTTGTTTTTTTTAAATTACAACAACAAGTAAAAGGAAACTTTAGATGTTCCATCTAAGCAAATACAAATACAATACAAAACAAAAAGAAACAAATTAACAGCAATACATCTAATTAGCCCACAATATGGGGAAACACTAAGAAGAGGAATAAAGAAAAGAAAAATACAGAGCAAAAACTCTAAATGTAACGGACAGCTTTAAACTAACCCACCCTACTCCAGTTACTTATTACTTATAACCTTGTTGCATCTTTATCAGAAAGAAATACCTCCAGCTGAGAGGGATCAAGAAATACAAACTTTGAACCCTGAAATGACACCAAACATTTACAAGGGTATCTAAGAAAAAAATGGCGGAAAGAGCGACCAACCTAGGTTTAAGAGCCAAAAAGGCCTGCCTCCTAGTTTGTGTCGCTATACAAATATCAGGAAACATTTGAACCTTAGCACCGCAAAACAGAGCTGACATATTCTTAAAGTAATTACGGAAAACGAGCATTCTATCCTGGTCTGAGACAAACGAAACCACTAAAGTAGCTCTAGAAGTAATGTTATCTTGGGAGTCCTCTAGGAATTTGGTGAGTTCTAAGCAATCCTGGCCTTGAACCACATCAAACCCCCCCCCGAGGACCGACAGAAAGCCTCCTACCAGTTAAGTAATAAACCTTAGAGAGGACACTGGAGTCAGCCGTGGCTAGTCCCAAAACCTCTCTAAAATACTTTCTCAGTAGGATTTCAGCAAAAGGAAAATTTAACAAACGGATATTTTTTGCACGAAACATATTATCATACTGTTCCATCTTGTTATGCCTAAACAACTCTCTCTTATATGAGAAGAATTAACAGCTTTAAGAGCCTGACATTGGCTCTCACAGTTAGCAACCTGAGTGGAAATATTCCCCACTGTATTATCCATCTCCAACAACCGAGTGGTAATCTCAGAAGAGAAACCACAAAGTTGTGTGACAGTAGGTACTAAGGAATTTTCAACTACGGGAAACCACTCTCCAAATGTCGGCAGGGTGACCTGATCATCAGGTACAACCCTGTCCTCACCTGGAAACAGGTACCCATACGACTGTGTTTCAACTATTCTCCAACTTCAATTGGGGTACGCTGTTGAAACCGAGCACCCACAGGGTGGACAAGGGTGGGGATACATATACTGGAGGATGTGGTGGTGACCGATCCGGGGAGCTCAGAGACACCGGATAGGAACGAAGCACAAGAAAGTCAGGATCAAGTGAAACATCGGTACTGGCTAATACATTAAACATGTTTGTCCATAGGTCCCACGGAGACCTCCGGTTGCTCCGCTGGGCAAGATCTTCTTCCAGTTGAGTTTAAAGCTGAGACAAAGAGATATGGAGAGAGAAAGAGAGAGATAGAGAGATACAACTCCTAGGGGAGGTGGGTGGGTTGTGAAGACGAAATTCCTGCTGTTCCCGGAGATCACCTGTTACAGGTGAGTAACTATGCTATCTCCAGGAACAAGCAGGAATGTAGTCTTCACATATGGGGACTCCCTAGCTACAGATGCCAGGGAGAAACCCCAGAAGTTGTGTGCCCTTTTCAAAGGGCTCCACTTCCCCCCATGGATCTCTGGCATCCTACCAGGATGGTGGGTAGGAGTTGATTAAGTATGGAACAGGTGTTGAAGAACAGCCTGACCAAACAAGGCATCCCGGCAGTAATGGGCTGTGAAGGTATGAACGGAGGCCCAGGTAGCTGCTCGACAGATGTCGTCGATAAACACAGAGTGAAAGTGAGCCATAGAGGCTGCCATGGCTCTCACATTGTATGCTGTGACATGGCCTTCAAGAGGAAGGTTCTTACTCAGATAGGCAAAAGATATACACTGTGCAAATCCTTGGACAGTGTCCTTTTTGGAGACTGGAAGTCCTAAATGACTAGGATCAAAAAGCAACAAAGAGCTGAGAGGACTTTCTATGTTGCTGCGTCCTTTGCAAGTAAAAGGCCAAAGTATGAAGATTCCTTTCTGCATTAGAGCATGAGGCCTTGGGAAAAAAACAGGAAGGTAAACTGCTTGGTTTAAATGAAAATCCCTCACTTGGTTTTCAGCTTGTCGTGCTGTGAGGGCTTGTGTGCATCAGTGATGCTGAGAGCTAAAACTATCAGTAGTTTAACTACTGGCAGGGTCTCCCAAGATGGACAGGTCTCAGCTGAGATGCCAGACCAAGACAAACCACCCATCTGGGCAGCAGCAGAATGGGATAGTGTTTGACGGCGGAGGATCACATTTCTGTGACAACGGCAACACCACCAAACTTAAACTATGCGGAAGAAAAGACCCGCTATCTACTTCTGTATCTTGCCATGAAAACCCAATGGACAGTTACAACAAAACAAATTGTGCTGTAGTGCTGGAAGATGAGGACCCCCAGGTTTGGAAGGCACTCAACTAGCTACTGGGGAAGAGCTGAAGACGTTTCAGAGTAAAGCCAGCATTTATGATGTGGTTCGATCAAAGCCCTCAGGACATCTGACTGCTGATGTAGCTGCGCATGAAATGAGTCAGAAGCTGTAAAGATGTCTTACACATTGGAACATGGAAACGTACGAAGCATGAACCAAGGGAAGTTGGAGGTGGTCAAGAATGAAATGGAACGTGTACAACTTGATCTGTTGGGTGTCAGTGAACTGAAATGGACTGGCATCGGGCACTTTGCATCAGAAGATCACATGGTCTACTATGCTGGAAATGAAAGACAAAGAAGAAATGGTGTTGCATTTATAATAAAGAAGAAACTTGCAAGAACTGTAATGAAATACAATGCAGTCAGCGAACGCTTAATCTCTATTCGTCTACCAGGAATGCCTATCAACACAACTATAATTCAAGTATATGCCCCAACAACAGCTGCAGAAGAGAATGAAATTGAAGAGTTCTATGAACAAGTACAAGCTGAAATTGACAGAACCTGCAAAGATTCCTGATAGTCATGGGTGATTGGAACGCAAAGGTTGGCAACAAAGAAGAAGACAAAGTAGTTGGAAAATATGGACTTGGCAACAGAAATGAAGCTGGAGAAAGACTGATAGAATTCTGCAAGACCAACGATCTATTCATCTCGAACACCTTCTTCCAGCAACACAAGCGGCGACTGTACACATGGACTTCACCCAATGGATTTGTATAAAAATCAAATTGACTACATCTGTGGAAGTCAACGATGGAAAAGCTCTATAACATCAACAAGACAAAACCTGGAGCTGACTGTGGTACAGATCATCAACTACTAGTATGCAAACTCAAGCTAAAGCTGAAAAAGAGCAAACCACTCATGAATGCAGCAAAATATGACCTTGAGAATATACCACTGGAATTTAAAGACTGCCTGCAAAATCGATTTGCTGCTTTAGATACAAATGATAGAGTTCCAGAAGAGTTATGGAATGACATCAAGAAGGTTGTGTTGGAAGAAAGCGAGAAGTCTCTACAAAAGGTAAAAGAAAAAACGGCCAAAATGGATGACGGAAGAAACTCTGAAAATTGCCCAGAAACGCAGAGAAGCTAAAGCCAGAGGAGAAAGAAAGACAATCACAGAACTCAGAGATTTCCAACGTGCAGCAAGACAGGACAAGGAAAAGTACTACAATGACGCATGCAAGGAATAGAAGCAGAAACTATTAAAGGAAGAACAAGATCAGCTTTCCTAAAGCTACGAGAGTTAAAGAAAAAGTTCCAGCCTCGAATTGGAATGTTACAAGATGCTCAAGGTTCTATGTTGAATGATGCTGAGAAGATCAAGAAAAGATGGAAGGAATATACAGAGTTTTTATATGATAAAGATCAAGTGGACCGACAGCCGTTTCAACCTGTACCTTATGATCTGGAACCATTGGTGATGAAAGAAGAAGTTGAAGCAGCATTGAAAGCCTTATCAAAGAACAAAGCACCAGGCATTGATTGCATTCCCATAGAAGTATTACAGCAATCTGATGCAGCTGTTACCGTACTTACAAGGCTCTGCCAGAAATATGGAAGACAGCATCATGGCCAACTGACTGGAAAAGATCTGTGTTTATACCAATACTAAAGAAAGGTGATCCAACTGACTGTGGAAATTATCGCACAATCGCTCTGATCCCACATGCCAGCAAGATTCTACTGAAGATTATTCAAAAGAGACTACAATCATACCTGGAACAAGAACTACCTGAAGTGCAAGCAGGGTTCAGAAAAGGGCGAGGAACGAGAGACATCATTGCGGATGTGAGATGGATCCTTGAAAAGACTAAAGAATACCAAAAGGATATCTATTTGTGCTTTATCGACTATAGCAAAGCTTTTGACTGTGTAAACCATGAGAAACTCTGGGCCACATTAAGAAGCATGGGTATACCAGAACACCTGATCGTTCTCTTGCACAATCTGTACATTGATTAAGAAGCAACAGTTCGAACGGAACAAGGAGAAACAGAATAGTTTAAAATAAGCAAAGGTGTAAGACAAGGCTGCATACTTTCCCCCTACCTGTTTCATTTATATGCAGAACAAATCATCAGAGAAGCAGGATTGTATGAAGACAACAGAGGTGTGGAAGATTGGTGGAAGACTCATCAACAACCTTCGCTATGCTGATGATACCACATTACTGGCGGAAAGTGAAGATGATCTGAAACATTTGCTTCTCACAATCAAAGAACATAGTCTCAAAATGGGCCTGCACCTTAATGTAAAGAAGACAAAGATCATGACAACTGGCATAATCAACAGGTTCATCATCGAAGGAGAAGAAATTGAAATCGTGAATAACTTTAACCTACGTGGATCAACTATCAATAAAGAAGCAACAAGCAGTCAAGAAATCAGATGACGCATTGCTCTTGGCAGAATGGCTATGAAAGACCTAGATACGATTCTGAAGAGCAGAGATGTCTCTCTCCATACAAAGATTCGACTTGTTCAAGCCATGGTATTTTCAATAACATCATATGGATGTGAAAGCTGGACAGTGAAAAAGATAGACAGGAAGAAAATTGATGCCTTTGAATTATGGTGCTGGCGGCGAATACTGTGTATACCATGGACTGCCCAAAGAACAAACCAGTCTGTACTAGTGGAGATCAAACCTAAGCTTTCTTTAGAAGCTCAGATGACAAGACTTCGACTTTCATACTTTGGACACATCATGCGGAGAGAGAGATCATTAGAGAAAGACATCATGCTTGGCAAGATAGAAGGTCAACGCAAAAGAGGAAGGCCAGCAATGAGATGGATCGATACAATAACAGCAGCTACGGGTACCAGTCTGTCAACAATGAGCCGCCTGACTGAAGACCGAACACAATTTAGGATAGCTATCCAGAGGGTTGCCATGAGTTGACTCCGACTCGACGGCACTTAACAACAACAACCTTACAGGAAAGGAATTTCAAAGAGGTAGTGGCTAATGGTTCAAAAGGCGGCTTCATGAGCTGGCCAAAAAACAGAGATTTAAATCCCATGCCATCGGTGGTGGCTTAACGGGAGGCTTAGTTAGAAGAAGGCCTCTCATAAATCTCACTATGATAGGATGAGAGGAAATAGGTTGCCCATTTAAAGGCTTGAGAGAAGCTGCAATAGCACTCAAATGAACTCTCACTGAATTGGTCTTAAGCCCTGCATTAGACAAATGAAGGAGATATTCCAGTAATGATTCCAGAGGTATTGCAAGAGGGTTTAAGCCCTTCTGCGAACACCATATGGTAAACCTTTTCCACTTGAAAGCATAAGAGCGTCTTGTGGATGGTTTCCTGGAAGCATAAAGGATATCCTTTACTTGCTAAGAAAGCACAGTTACTTACCTGTAACAGGTGATCTCTGGGAACAGCAGGAATTAGTCCTCACATATGGGTACGTCGGTACCGACGGAGCCCGTGCGGGAAAGCTCCCCAGCTTCTTAGAATAGAAGCTTTTGGGACCTCCCACTGCACATGCGCACTGCCTTTCCCCCCGCCTTCCTGAACAGCTCTCCTCAGTTTCGAGTTTATAGCTGAGTCAACAGAGAGAGGACAGGAAGATAGATAGATAAAAGATACAACTCCTAGGGGAGGTGGGTGGGTTGTGAGGACTAATTCCTGCTGTTCCCAGAGATCACCTGTTACAGGTAAGTAACTGTGCTATCTCCAGGAACAAGCAGGAATAAGTCCTCACATATGGGGACTCCCTAGCTTAGATGCATGGGATCCCCTGTAAAGGTTCGCCATCTTCGTATGGATCTCAGGCATCCATTCTGGGAAGGTGGGCAGGAGTTGTTTAGGAATGGAACAGGTGCTTGAGGACAGCCTGGCCAAACAAGGCATCCCGGCGGGAGTCCTTGTCCAAACAGTAATGGGCTGTGAAGGTATGAACCGAGGCCCAGGTAGCGGCTCGACAGATCTGATCTATGGAAACAGAGTGCAGATGAGCCATAGAAGTTTGCCATGGCCCTCACATTGTGAGCAGTGACATGGCCTTCCAGAGAAATGTTTTTGCTCTGGTAAGCAAAAGAAATACACTGAGCAATCCAATTGGAAAAGTGTACGCTTGGAGACTGGAAGTCCCAAATGGGAAGGATCAAAGGCCACAAAAAGTTGAGAAGACTTTCGATGTGGCTGAGTCCCTATTAAGGTAAAAAGCGAGAGCTCTTTTACAATCCAGAGTATGAAGGTTCCTCTCTGCATTGGATGCATGAGGAGCTGGAAAAAAGACAGGTAGATATACCTCTTGATTAAGATGAAAAGGCGAGACCACTTTAGGCATAAAGTGGGGATTCGTCCTAAGGACCACCTTATCATGATGAAATCTTGTGTAAGGTGGATTAGCCACTAAAGCCTGCAGCTCACTGATGCGGCGAGCCGAAGTGACTGCAATGAGGAAGATGACCTTCCAGGAAAGAAATTTCAAGGAGGTGGAAAACATTGGCTCAAAAGGTGGCTTCATAAGTTGACCGAGCACTAGATTCAAATCCCATGCGACCGGGGGTGGTCTGATGGGAGGTTTAGTGAGAGTCAGGCCTCTCATGAATCTTGCAACAAGAGGATGAGAGGAGATAGGTTGTCCATTTATATGTTGCAAGGATGCTGCAATAGCACTTAAATGGACTCTTACCGAATTCGTCTTGAGGCCTGCATTGGATAGATGCAGGAGATAATCAAGAAGAGAATTCAAAGGAAGTGCCAGAGGGTCAAGACCCTGCTGAGCACACCAAATGGAAAAACGTTTCCATTTGAAAGCATAGGAACGCCTGGTATAGGTTTACCTAGAGGCAGAAAGGATATCTTTCACTGGTTGGGAAAGATGAAAGTCTTGAAGGCTTAAGCCTTCAGTAACCAAGCACTGAGGTGAAGGGATTTGGGGTTTGGGTGCCACAAAGTCCCCTCCTCCTGAGACAGGAGGTCTGGCGCAGCTCCCAGATCCAAGTAGGATCCCTGGGAGAGCTGTAGAAGTAGAGGGAACCACACTTGGCGTGGCCAGCGTGGAGCTATGAGGATCATAGTTCCATGATCCCTCTGGAGTTTGAACAGAGTCTTGGGAATCAAAGGAATGGGTGGAAAGGCATATAGGAATGCCTGACTCCAATTCAGGAGAAAGGCGTCCGTAGCCTGAGCTCCCTGACACGGAGTTCTGGAACAGAACCGGGGAAGTTTGGCATTCCACGGACTTGCAAAGAGGTCTATGTCCGGGGTCCCCCATTCCTGAAAGATTCGGTTTATTTGGTCCAAATGTAGGGACCTTTCGTGTGGCAGCAGAACTCGACTGAGCCTGTCTGCCCGAGAGTTTTGAACTCCTGGGAGATACACTGCTAGCAGGTGAATCTGATGCTCTCTGGCGAAGGCCCATAGTCTTAGAGCTTCGTTGCAAAGCGACAGAGAGCCCGTCCCTCCTTGTTTGTTTATGTAAAACATGGCCACCTGATTGTCCGTCTGAACTAGGACAGTGAGGTTGGCTAGGAGGGAGTGGAAGACCTTGAGGGCAAGGTAAATTGCTCGCAGTTCCAGAAGATTGATATGAAGGGTGGTCTCTTGTAGAGACCAAGTGCCCTGAGTGGAGAGAGTTTGCAGATGGGCTCCCCACCCTGTTTGGGAGGCATCTGTTGTGAGGGTTGCTTGGGGTAGCAATGGTTGAAATGGAGCCCCCAACAACAGATTCTTGGTGGAAGTCCACCAGTGGAGGGACCAAAACAGACGATCGGAGGTTTGTATTTGGTCTGAGAGCGCTCCTGACGCCTGAGTCCACTGAGTGGCCAGGGTCCATTGAGCTGCTCTCATATGAAGACGAGCATAGGGCACCACATGCACTGTGGAGGCCATATGACCCAGTAGGCGTAGCATTTCCCTGGCTGTCAAGTGAGTGCTGGACTGAGCTTGGGAGGCCAAACTCAGGAGGCGCTGGCCTCGAACATGTGGAAGGTAGGCCCTTGCAGTGATGGTGTCCAACTGGGCCCCTATGAATTCTAGAGATTGAGTAGGGATGAGTTGGGACTTGGGAAGGTTTACTACCAGTCCCAGATACTGCAAAAGGCTCCTTGTGTGGTCCAGGGAAATCTGGGCCTGTGACTGAGTTGGAGCTCGGATGAGCCAGTCGTCCAGATATGGGAAGACAAAGATTCCCATGCCTCTTAGAAATGCGGCTACGACTGCCTTGCTTTTTGTGAATACTCTTGGAGCAGAGGCTAGACCGAAGGGGAGTACTCTGTATTGGAAATGTTTTCCCTGAAACAGAAAGCGAAGATACTTTCTGTGGGATGGATGGATGAGTATATGTGTATACGCATCCTGTAGGTCTAGAGAACAAAGCCAGTCCTGACCCTGGAGGTAAGGAAGGAGAATGCCGAGAGACAGCATTTTGAATTTCTCCTTGAAGAGAAATTTGTTCAATTCTCTCAGATCTAGGATTGGTCTGAATCCCCCTGTCTTCTTTGGAATGAGAAAATAAGGGGAGTAGAAACCGGACCCTTGTTGAGGAAGAGGAACCTCTTCTATGGCCCCTTGGGCAAGAAGAGAGGAAACCTCTTGACCCAACAGGGTTAGGAGAGATGGGGGAGAATTGAATGGTCTCACCATATGATGGGGAGGAAGGCTGGAGAAATGAAGTTTGTAACCCTCTCGAATGATAGAGAGGGTCCATTGTTCTGTTGTGATTTGTTCCCATCTGGGAGCAAAGTGAACCAACCTTCCGGGTATGGTGAGAGGTTCTGGTTGTGTTAGAACCAGAAGTGGCAAGTTCCCTAGGAGCAAGTCAAAAACCCCTGAGGGGTTGGAGCCTGCTGAGCTACAGTAGCTGCTGCAGGCTTAGCTCGTGCTTGTTTGGATTGCTGACGCTTAGCAGTATAGCGAGGTTGAGAAGACTGCTGGCCAGTATTTGAAGCAACTCTGGCCTTCTTATAGTAAGGCCTTTTAAAAGACTTTTTCTTAGTAGGAATTGAAGTGGACTTTGAAAGTCTTTCCAAGGTGGCATTTTCAGCATCCATCTGGGTGGCTTTGATTTGCCACTCTTCCCCAAATAAGTTCTCACCTGTACAGGGCAGATTCCGTAAGCCATCTAGAACCCAAGGTTCCAGAACAGAGGCCTGGAGCCAAGCAAGACGTCGGGCTGCAATAGCAATGCCCGAAGCCCTACTGGCTCCCTCAAAGGAATCATATGCTGCCCTATTAGAGAACTTAGAAACCTCTAAGAGTTGTTTCACTAGGGAAAGGAATCCCTGCTTTTTATCCTCAGGGATAAAGGGGGCAAAATGCCGCACCTTTTTTGGCAAGTTCCTCCAGGAACATGCCCATATAGAGGACTGTAGGAATTAATCCTGGCTATAAGCATACTAGCCTGGAAAATTTTCCTACCAAAAGAGTCCAAAGTCTTACATTCCCGTCCTGGAGGGGTGGAAGAGTGCCTTTTGGTACTTCCTAATCTTCTTCATTGCAGACTTCACCACAATAGAGTGGTGGGGCAATTGAGTCTTTTGGAAACCAGGAGAAGGAGGGACCCTATACATGGTGTCCAACCTACGGGAATAAGGAGACAAAGTCAAAGGATTTTTCCCAGAAATCCATCAGTTGTTCTTGAAGGATTTCATGGATAGGCAGGGTAACTGCCTCCTTAGGGGCCTTTGAGTATCCCAAAATATCCAGTTTTTTGGATCTGGGTTCCTTTTCAGAGGATGTGGTAATAGAAAGGGCTGTAGCCATATCTAAAACAAAGTCCTGGAAGGACAAATCCTCTGGAGGGGACATTCTCCTTTTAGGAGAAGAGGGCTCCTCAGGTAAGTTGAGTGAAAACTCAGCAGAATCATCAGAGGAGTGAAAATCCTCAGAGGAATCGGTGCTTTCCTCTAACGCACGATACGCGTACCGATCGGTATCGATATCGGGCGTATCGGGTATGGAACCGGTATGGAGCGAAAGCCCATACGGTACCGACTTGCGTTTAGAGGTGGACGGCCTCGATACCGGCATGGCGGACGATACCGGTATCGGGCCCGGAACCGCTGAAAGCGGAACCGATGGCGTTGCAGCTTTAATGAAAGCCATGACGGCCTGCTGCATGGACTGTACAGTATCGCCCATGGACGCCATAGCTGCCTGGATGTCGGTACCGGAGTGACCCGGTACCCCAGAGCAGGCTAACAGGTGATCTGTCGAGGCCGTAGCATCGATATCAACCTGAGACCCCTGAATTGGCGTTTTTGGAAGTTGGACTTCCCGCCGGGGTTGTTTGGCTGGGGCAGGGTCCTCAAGTTCTAAGCTAAGAGCCTCTCGATGCTTTGAAGGAGATTTGCTCTTTGAGGACTTGCCCAGAGAAGGTTTGGTTACCTGAGATCCATCCGGAGAAGAAGACCTGGATGACTGTGATGCTGTATTCTCTGAAGCAAACAGCACATGGAATTTGTTGGCCCGGTTCTGCAGCCCACGTTTAGACATGTGGGAGCAAGATGGGCAGTCCGGTATGGAATGGTCAGGCCCCAAACATTTCAGACACCATTCATGGGTGTCTGTGACTGAAATAACAGCATTACATTTGGTACACTTTCTTAAATCCCGGGGCTGGCTTCTCCCTGAGGAGAAATGAGTAGGCCGCGAGGCCTCTCTGAAGTGACCAAAAAGCTAAAAAATAAGAAAAAAGAATTATAATTTTTTAAAGAAAGAAAGAACAGACCGGCGAGACCGGTATCGGTATGGGGAAGGCAGGTACGCGGTCTAAAGAAAAAAATAAAATAAAAAATTCTACAGAGTTGACAAGAAAACGACCTGCTGGCTCCACGCAAAAAGAGAAACTGAGGAGAGCTGTTCAGGAAGGCGGGAAGGCAGTGCGCATGTGCAGTGGGAGGTCCCAAAAGCTTCTATTCTAAGAAGCTGGGGAGCTTTCCCGCACGGGCTCCGTCGGTACCGACGTACCCATATGTGAGGACTTATTCCTGCTTGTTCCTGGAGATAGGTTAAGACCATGAAGTTCTAGGCTTTCAGCAACCAGGCCCTGAGATGTAGAGACTGGGGATTGGGATGCCACAGCATCCCGTCCTCCTGGGATAGGAGATCTGGAGTAGATCCCAACTCCAGAGATGGAGCTTGAGAGAGATGTAAGAGCAAAGGGTACCACACTTGTCGTGGCCAATGTGAATCATATAGCCTCTGTCTCTCTGAAGCTTGAATAAAGTTCTGGGAATTAGGGGAATGGGTGGGAAGGCATACAGAAAGTCCCGACCCCAAAGGAGGAGGAAGGCATCCCTGGCCTGACAACCCTGAGCCGGAATTCTGGAACAGAACCGGGGAAGTTTGGCATTCAGCGGACTTGCAAAGAGGTCTATGTCTGGGGTCCCCCAAAATTGGAACGTTTTGGCCACCTGGTCTGTATGGAGAGACCATTCTTGTGGAAGCAGAACTCGACTGAGTCTGTCTGCCCAAGAGTTTTGAATGCCTGGAAGATACACTACAAGGAGATGAATTTGATGCTCTCTGACGAGGGACCCAAAGTCGCACAGCTTCGTTGCAGAGCGACAGAGAGCCTGTTCCGCCCTGCTTGTTCACACAGAACATGGCTACCCTGGTTGTCTGTTTGAATTAGGACAGTTTTGTAGCTGAGCTGGATGTGAAACACTCGAAGAGCAAGAAAGATTGCTCTGAGCTCTAGGAGATTGATGTGAAGATCGGTCTCCTGTGGAGTCCAGGAACCCTGGGAAGAGAGGCCTTGCAAATGGGCTCCCCAACCCACCTGTGAGGCATCTGTTGTTAGAGTTACTTGGGGTGGGGGTTGCTGAAAAGGGGACCCCACCAACAGATTCTGGGGTGACTGCCACCATTGGAGAGACAAAATAAGACGATCTGAGGTTGCTATTTTGTCTGACAGGCAACCTGACGCCTGAGTCCACTGAGTGGATAGAGTCCACTGGGCTGCCCTCATATGGAGGCGGGCATAAGGGACCACATGCACGGTGGATGCCATGTGGCCTAGCAATTGTAACATTTCCCGAGCAGTGAGGTGAGACTTTAGTATTACTTGGGAAGCTAACTGCACAATGCGAAGGCAGCGGGACTGTGGAAGATAGGCCCTTGTCTCTCTGGTATCCAGGAGGGCTCCTATGAACTCTAGAGACTGAGTGGGAGCTAGGTTGGATTTTGGGAAGTTTATGACAAGTCCCAAATATTGAAGGATAAGCATTGTGCGAGATAGAGAAAACCTGGCCTCTGGCTCTGATGGGGCTCGAATGAGCCAATCGTCCAAGTAAGGGAAGACGAATATTTTTAGGGTGTGGAGAAATGCTGCCACCACAGCCATGCATTTTGTGAACACCCTTGGTGCCGAGGCCAGGCCAAAAGGAAGAACCCTGTATTGGTAGTGCTTCCCTTGAAAGAGAAAGTGAAGGAACTTTCGATGAGTTGGATGGATGAGAACATGAGTGTACGCATCCTTGAGATCTAGAGAACAAAGCCAATCCTGACTCTGAAGGTATGGCAGCAGAGTTCCTAGAGAAATCATTTTGCACTTCTCTTTGAACAGGAATTTGTTCAATTCTCTGAGGTCCAAAATGGGTCTGTGCCCTCCTGTTTTCTTTGGCATAAGGAAAACGGGGGAATAGAACCCTGCACCTTGTTGATGAATAGGTACTTCTTCTATTGCCCCTTGGACAAGAAGCAGACTGACCTCTTGATCTAACTGGGGGTTGAGAGAGAGGTCTGAGAATTGAACTGTCTTACCATTGTAGGAGGGGGCATGCTGAGGAAGTGAAGCTTGTATCCCTCTCTTACAATGGACAGAGTCCAACTTTCTGCTGTTATCTGCCCCCATCTGGGGGCAAAATAACAACCTTCCTGGAATGGTGGAAGGCTCTGGCCCATTCAGGGCCAGGAAGACAAAGTTCTCTAGATGGGAGTCAAAGCCCCTGTGGAGGCCGAGTCTGCTGAACCGGTTGAGGCTTAGCAGCCTTTGTTTTTCTTTGCTTAGGTTGTTGCTGACCCTTTTGGGCAGACTGACCCGAACAATGTCCTTGCTGGGTATAGGATGGGTAGAACTTCTTCTTTCTAGTGAAGAATGTTTTTTGTAGGACTGTTTCCTTGCAGGATCAGCTGTAGATTTTGATAATCTGTCCAAGGTGAGATTATCAGCATTCTAGCTCATTAGCTTTCTCTTGCCAATTTTTGCCAAAGAGATTCTCTCCGCTGCAAGGAATATTCCCCAGTTTGTCCTGTACCCAAAGTTCCAAGTCAGATGCCTGGAGTCAGGCAATCCTATGTGCGCCTATGGCAATAGCAGAAGTTCTGCTTATGCACTCAAAACTGGACTGGAAAGGGGGCCTGTTACTTCTGGAGAGAAATCTGAAATTGTGAGTATATACTTCTGGGAATTTTTCTGAAAGGAATTTTTTTTCTTTTAAAGCTAATTAATCTGTGAACCCACTATTTTTTTTTTTTTTTTGTTAAATCAGTCAGGGCCTAGTAGCAACAGTTTAAGATTCAATTTAAAAACACAGAAGAGAACTTTCTGATTACCTTTCATACCCAGTAGACAGCTGTAGTTTAAATTTCATAGTCACTCAGGGCCTAGCATCAGCAAAGTACTTTTAGTTTCAAATTAAAACACGAAGAGAGCTTTCTGGTTAAATTTAGAATCCAGCAGAGAGCTTGTAGTTTAAATTTCATAATAGGTTAGAGCCTAGTAGCAGCAAAGAGCTATAATTTAAATCAAATCAGAATATAGTTTTCCTCAGCAGCACAGGACAAGGTACTGTGTAGCAGCCCTTTTTAATAAGTGTTATATCCCTCCCTCCCTCCCCACACCCACCCTCCCCTGGGAAAATCACAGCTTTATAGGTACTTGCACAACTTAAAAGACAGGAGGTGCTCTCAGGTGAAGCTCATTACCCAAATCAGTCATACACCAAGGACCTGAGATTAATTAAGCTTCAGGTGAACAAGGTATATTAAACTTCTTAGGTACAGTTTTAGTGGTATAAATATCCATTGCACCCTTTAGTACATATAGAACTTAAAGATCTAAACACAAACTTAAAACTAAGATGCAGACAGCAGTCCAGCAGCGGGATGTGGGCTTTCCAGTCTTTTGCATTGAGTGTCACATGTATGATTTTCTCCCAGCTGGTGAGAGGTCTTACGTGTGCACTAGGTGCAAGGAGCTCTCTGCTCTCAGGGAACGAGTCCATTCTCTAGAGGCTAGAGTAGCAGACTTGGAAAACATAAGACAGACAGAGAGGTACATAGACGAGACCTACAGGGATATAGTCCTGAAGTCCCACCTCCAGTCTGGCAGCATCCCTGTTGCCATGGAGGAGAGAGGTCACGTGACAGGAGAGCATCACCCTGGTGTGGCAGGAAGTGATCCTGTAACTAGGACCTGTCCTCCAGGTGATGTAAACCCCTCTCGCACCGAGGAGGTTTCTCCAGGGCCAAGTGCCCATGCGGGAAGGGTTAGGACAGCAGTTATAGTTGGTGATTCGATCATTAGGCATGTAGATAGCTGGGTGGCTGGTGGACGTGAGGATCGCCTGGTAACATGCCTGCCTGGTGCGAAGGTAGCGGACCTCACACGCCACCTAGATAAGGTCTTAGATAGTGCTGGGGAGGAGTCTGCTGTCTTGGTACATGTTGGTACCAATGACATAGGAAAATGTGGTAGGGAGGTTCTGGAAGCTAAATTTAGGCTTTTAGGTAGGAAGTTGAAATCCAGAACTTCCAGGGTAGCGTTCTCCGAAATGCTTCCCGTTCCATGCGCAGGACCCAATAGGCAGGCAGAGCTCCGGAGTCTCAATGCGTGGATGAGACAATGGTGCCAGAGATGAGGGGTTCGGATTTGTTAGGAACTGGGGAACATTCTGGGGAAAGGAGGGGCTCTTCCGAAGGGATGGGCTTCACCTTAACCGGGATGGAACCAGGCTGCTGGCATTAACCTTTAAAAAGGAGATAGAGCAGCTTTTAAACTAGATAATAGGGGAAAGCCGACAGTCGCCCAAGAGCGCATGGTTCGGAAGAATGTATCCTTGAAGGATACTACAAAAAGCAGAGAGGTTCCAAAAAAGAGTAAAGTAGCCCAAATGCCCTCGAGTATGGAGCAGACAGAACTTAAAGATCCCAAATTACCCCTCTCTACCAATAGCCAAATTAATATGAAATAAAATACAGTCTCTAAAATGCTTGTATGCAAATGCTAGAAGTCTACAAAACAAGATGGGAGAGTTAGAATATATAGCCACTAAACGAGAGGTTAGATATGATTGGAATATCAGAGACATGGTGGAAGGATGACAACCAGTGGGACACTGTGATACCTGGGTACAAAAACTATATCGAAATGATAGAGCTGATCAAATTGGTGGCGGGGTTGCGCTCTATGTTAGAGAGGGCATTGAGTCAGAAAGGATTAAAGTTTTGCAAGAAAACAAAATTTGCTGTAGAATCTCTATGGATTGAAATTCCATGTAAAAAGGGGAAGGCGATGGCAGTGGGGGTGTACTATCGTCCGCCTGGCCAGAATGAACAAATGGATGAATGAAATGCTCAAAGAAATCAAGGAAGCTAGCAAAAGTTACAGTGCAGTAATAATAATGGGTGATTTCAATTACCCCGGCATCGACTGGGTCAGTGTCACAACAGGACATGCTAGGGAGATAAAGTTCCTAGATGAAATAAATGACTGCTTCTTGGAGCAGCTGGTTCATGAACCGACCAGAGGGGAAGCAATATTAGACCTAGTCCTTAGTGGAACACCAGATGTAGTGCCAGAGATAAGGGTGTTGGGGCCACTTGGCAATAGTGATCATAGCATGATCGCCTTTGATTTAATTAGTGGAGGAGGGATAGTAAGGAAATCCACAGTACTACCCTTTAACTTTCGAAAGGGAGACTATGATAGAATGAGGAAAACAGTTAAGAAAAAACTAAAAGGAGCAGTTGCAAAGGTTAAAGACGTACATCAAGCTTGGGTGTTGTTGAAAAATACTATCTTGGAAGCCCAGACCAGCTGTATTCCACGCTTTAAGAAAAGTGGAAGGAAGTCCAAAAAATTGCCAGCATGGTTTAAAGCTGAGGTCAGAGAGGCTGTTGTTGCCAAAAAAAGCATCTTTCAAGAAATGGAAAAAAGAGCCAAATGATGAAACCTGGAAACAGCACAAGCACTGGCAAGTCCAAATGCAAGGCATTGATAAGGCAGGCAAAGAGAGAATTTGAGAAGAAGCTTGCTGCGGAAAGCAAAAAACGCGAAATAAAGACCTTTTCAAGTACATTCGTAGCAAAAAAACCCGTGAGAGAGTCAGTTGGTCCATTAGATGAGAAAGGGGTTAAAGGAGCACTAAGAGGCGACAAGGCGATAGCGGAGAGACTGAATGAATTCTTTGCTTCGGTCTTTACTGAGGAAGATGTAGCGGATGTTACCACGACTGAAGAAGTGGTATTTTAAAGGTGTGGAAGAATTGAAGGAGGAAATATCGATACATCGGGAAAGATGTCTTACAACTATTAGATAAACTGAAGAGTAGCAAATCACCTGGGCCGGATGGTATACAGCCAAGGGTGTTGAAAGAACTGAAATTTGAGATTGCAGACCTGCTATCAGTAATCTGTGAACTATCATTAAAATCATCTCTAATACCTGAGGATTGGAGGATCGCCAATGTAACACCAATTTTTAAAAAGGGTTCGAGGGGTGATCCGGGAAACTACAGACCGGTGAGCCTGACATCAGTACCGGGAAAAATGGTAGAAACCATCATAAATAATAAAATTACTCAGCATATAGATAGTCATGACCTAATGGGAGACAGCCAACATGGATTTAGACAAGGAAGATCTTGTCTTACTAATCTGTTATGTTTTTTTGAAGGAGTGAATAAACAGGTGGACAAAGGTGAGTCGGTTGATATTGTGTATCTGGACTTTCAGAAAGCCTTGACAAGGTCCCTCATGAGAGACTTTTGGCAAAACTAAAGAGTCATGGGATAGGAGGCAGTGTACTACTGTGGATCAGGAACTGGTTAAAAGATAGAAAGCAGAGGGTAGGGCTAAATGGCCAATTTTCCCAATGGAGAAAGGTGAATAGTGGTGTACCCCAGGGATCTGTGCTGGGTCCGCTGCTTTTTGACATATTCATAAATGACCTGGAAAGGAAATAACGAGTGAGTTATCAAATTTGCTGATGACACAAAACTATTTAAAGTTGTTAAAACCCAGGAGGATTGTGGAAAATTGCAAGAGGATCTTGATAAATTGGAAGACTGGCATCAAAATGCAGATGACATTTAATGTGGAGAAGTGCAAGGTTATGCACCTAGGGAAGAACAACCCAAACTATGGTTACACGAGGCAAGGTTCCACATTAGGAACCACCACCCAAGAAAAAGATTTAGGCGTCCTTGTGGATACCATGTTAACACCCTCGGCCCAGTGTGCAGCGGCGGCCAAGAGAGCAAATAGAATGCTAGGTATGATAAGGAAAGGAATGGAAATAAAACAAAAGATATTATTAATGCCTCTGTATCGTTCCATGGTGAGACCGCACCTTGAATATTGTGTGCAATTCTGGTCGCCGTATCTTAAAAAGGATATAGCAAGTTTAGAAAAGGTTCAGAGAAGAGCCACCAAAATGGTAAAGGGGATGGAAGGCTACTCCTATGAAGAAAGGCTAAAAAGGTTGGGGCTCTTTAACCTGGAAAAGAGACGGCTGAGGGGAGATATGATAGAAGTCTATAAATTAATGAACGGAGTGGAACGGGTAAACGTAGATCGATTGTTTACCTTATCAGAATATAGAAAGACTAGGGGACATGCAATGAAGCTACAGGGGAAACTATTTAAGACTAATAAAAGAAAATATTTTTTCACTCAACGTGTAATCAAACTCTGGAATTTGTTACCGGAGGATGTAGTAAAGGCTGTTAGTGTAGCTGGGTTTAAAAAAGGTTTGGACAAGTTCCTGGAGGAAAGGTCCATAAACCATTATTAAGAAGGGACCCAGGATATCAATGCTTGAACCAATACAAGCATTGTGGAACCTGTGTCCCTTGGGGAAACTGCTAGGTACGTATGACCTAGATTGGCCACTGTTGGAAACAGAATACTGGGCTTGATGGACCTTGGTCTGACCCAGTATGGGCATATCTTATGTTCTTATGTTCTTATGTAATCAAAAAGCTGCACGATTACGAATTTGGAAACATTCCTGAGCTTGT
>CM066049.1:93307443-93451756 GCA_033557465.1 Ichthyophis bannanicus | reverse complement strand
ACGCAGCGGTATCAGCAGTTACTAAGAAGACGACACTCCCAGTCGAGGGCATTTCGGCCTTAAAAGATGCGCAAGAACGAAAGTTGGATACGCTCCTGAAGCAAGCCTTTGACGTAAGCGCCTCTCGCCGTACAGGCCTCAGTGTCGGGAGCTTGGGTGGCTCGGGCCTGCTTACGGTTGGGCCCCGCAGCTCCATTACAGAGGGCTCAACGGGCGAAATAAGGCCAACTCGGCATAAGGTAGAATCCGGAGCGGCCTACTTTGCAGACAGTCAGTATGCCCTCATCAGACAGCCAGCCACGAACATGGCTTCCCTAGTGGCGGCCAGGCGGTACCTGGTGGCTACGAAACTGGGCCCGCCTTACGCGTCCTCGAAATCACGCTTGGGTCGGCCTTCCCCTTTAAAGGGAACCTCTTATTCGGGGAGAATTTGGAGAAGCTAGTTAAGGACCTGGGTGAGTCTAAGGGAGGCAGAACTCCCGGAAGATAGACCAAAAACCAAGGGCGGCCCCCTTGCCCCTGTGTGCACACCAAGCCTAGGGACCCGCGGAGGTTTGGCCCATCCATGTCAAAATTCTTTTCCCAGGGGTCGTTTTCCCTCAAATGGTCAGGGCTTCAGAGGTTTTCCCGAGGAAGCAACGGTCGGGGCTTTGGGGGTGCATCCCCATCCTCCTCCTTCTCGGGTCCCCAGAAAACAACACTGAGATGATGTGGGTCCAATGGGGAAGGACGGCCGGTAGGCGGTCGCCTGGAGGGCGGTTTCTCTCTTCCCGCCTGGTGTCCCGAGTCACGTCCGATCAATGGGTCCTAGTAGTAATCAGAGAAGTTTGATGCGCTCGAATTTGCAAAGCAAATACTTACAGCATTTGTTCAGTCTCCCTGAGGTGCTTCGGCAAAGCACAAAGAGGGTCAGCAATAGTAGGGCAACTCTTTGGCCCGTCTATTACGCCCTTAGGGGTGAGTGGATTCCCGTGGCCTCCACCCAGTGCAGATCGGGGTCGGTACTCGATCTACTTCATAGTACCAAAAAAGTAGGGATCTTTTCGTGCTTAATCCAATCCTAGATCTAAAATTATACAGGTCAACTGCTTGTTGCCCTCAAGTTGCCACACTTCCGTATTGGAGACCCTACGGTCGGTCATAGCGGGCCAGATAAAGGGAAGGGGTAGTTGTCCTAAGATCCGTCCTCTTCTGTTGATTTGACATAAGCCTTACTTGCATATCCCGGTCAGGATCAGGAAAATAAGTCCCATCACACAATTCCCTGGAGATTCGCCTTCAGTACCAAGAGGCCACTTTCAGTTTCCAAGTGCCCCTTACCCTTCGGCCTAGCTAGCTCCCCCAGGACGTTCCAAACCAAGGTAATGGTCTTCTTGCCCGTCCTAGTGGCGGCCTCAATTCGACGGCATCAAAAGGAGGGATTTTTTTTTGGGAATAAACTTGGGTTTGTTTGTTATCTGGTTTACCATACAGTCCTACTTGGACAAACCGGCTGATCCGGAGCGATAGGCCCGAAAGATCGAAAAGAGGAAAAGTTCAGAGCGTTTTTGGCAACGGACCCAGATCAGTGATCGCAAGTTTCTAGGGGGGAAGGAATGAAGAATGGGTATGGGCCATCAATTCGCCCCAAAGAGCAGGATTACTCCCTCACAGGCGCTGGATTACCTCAGAGCATACGATTCGACACAGCCTCAGGGGCAGGGTGTCCGTCCTGTCTCATTCGAGGGCCTCTAATAGAAAACTAAGGCTTTTCTAGTCATCGCAGGTTTTCTAGGCAGACGAAATCCCTCTTGGCATGGGCTTATCTTCAGGTTCCTGGGAAACCATGGCTTTTTTTTTTTTTGTTTTCGGCAGCGATTTTACAGAGTAGAGGTGTGTTCCCATGGGCCAAGGGCTCACCACAGACGTCCGCTGCCAGCGGGCGCTACGCTACTATTGTCGATGTGTTGTGTTTCCCTCCTCCTTCTCAGCCCTTCTGTCAATGCGCGTTACCTTGCGTCTCCGCGGAACCAAAACAACAGTCCCTCCACTGATGGCCATGCCCAAGGGAATCATGGACCTCAGCGGGATGACCCCTCGAGCCTCATCAGTGGCTTAACTCTTGACGACGTACGCCAGCCTGACAGGCTGGGGGAGCGCACTGTGAGGACCCAGTTTCGTCCAAGGCCGCTGGACACACGGTGGAATCACAAATTGCCCATCAACAGACTGGAATTGAGGGCCGGTCACCCTGGCACTCAAGGAGTTCACGACCTTAGGTTCATGGAAATAGCACTCTGCGTCCTCTCCGATCAAGTGTCACACCCGCGGGTTTGGTGGCATACATCAACCCACTTAAGGGATTTGGGCCCAGCAGGTCCCGCCCCGTGATGAAAGAGGCGGAAGTGTTCTCTGTTCCGGTGAGGTGGAGCCCAGGCATACTATGTGGCACTTTCAGCACAGCATGGTGTGCGGGCGAGGACACCATTCACAGCCGACTTGCTCCTCAGCAGGTGCAAGATAGACCACTGGAGATGTATAGTGGGGAAACTGGATCAGGAGAATCCTTTCAATCAAAGAGTGGCCCGGTGGGGCCCTCCCAGTCATTGGGACCTCATGGCGTGGTTCTCCACGAACCAAGGTAGACTAGTCTTCAGGCCGAAGATAGGCGAACGGCAAGAATGTCCCGAGGTGCCTGAGCCTATGTCATGTCCCGATCCACAAAGATGGCCTTCTGGATTAGGTCTTCTCTATGTATTCCCCCCTTGGGTCTTTTCGATGTATCTGGAAATTGGTTCTCCAGAGGGTGTAGTCTCAACCGGGTGTTGGAGATTACTCTCTCATAGCGCCGGATTGGCCGCGCTGCCGCCCCTGGGGTTACGTGGGATCTTTTTTTGGTGAGGATTGGTCATTTTTCCGACCTACATCTTTGGCGACTCCCTTGCAAAAGGGATGCCTGCTAGAGACCAATGCCCGGTTCGCCCCCTGATTTTTTTTTGCCTCACGTGGAGTCGATTCCTCCGCTTACAGCCCCTTGGCTTATGAAAGGGCGCGGCTCATCAAAGCGTAGATGGGGATTCTACTCAGTACCGGGTACATTCCGTGAATCGACTTTTGAAGGCTAATAAGCGCTTGACCGGTCTGTCCTATGATAGAGTTTGGGCGCATCTTCGAAAGCCTGGTTTTCGTGTGCAGACCAGACACCGTCGGAAACCCCTTTCAGCCTCTGTCCCAGCAGGTGGTGTTGGATATTCTTGCAAGCGTGGATTTGATACGGGTCTGTGGCGCACAGCTCCCTGCGAGTCCAGTTGGCCGGCGATTTTCGCATTGCATATAAGATGCAAGACAAGTTACCACAAAGTCCGGTGCAAAACTCTTAGGGGTGCGCACCCGGACGTCTCCATTTCCTAAGAGGGCCGGCGGTTATCCGGCTACGTCCTCGAGCTGAGGTCGGTCATCCCCGCGTGGGACCTGAACTTGGGGTTCTGAATGCCTTGATCGGGGGAAACCCTTTGAGCCAACGTGAAGAGAGGCCTCCTTAACGGATTTATTTACCCTAACTACTTTGGTTTTTTCTTCTGTTCGTTCCATCTGCTCGTTTGCACAGGAGGGTTTCGGAATGGCAGCGTGCTATCGTCTCAACCCCCCTTCCTGACCTTTCTCAAGGGACGAAGTGTGTGCTTGCGCACATTTCCTATCCTTGTTTGCCCAAAGTTTCTCTCTCCATTTTTCATGTGATCCAGGTCAGTTACCCTGCCCGCCCTTCCTCGACCACTGGGGGCAGGCGATGCTTGAGGGAGAGCAAGCCTGCGCCTCCTAGACGTCCAGATGCCTTGAAACGCTACCATCTCTCGCACAGCTCCTATTCTTAAGTGGCTTTTTCGACCTTTTTTCTTGTGACGCCTGTTCATTCAGTTCTGGGGGTCCATCTACACAGGGGAGGCGTTCGCTGGACCAAGGGGCCCTCGATCTCCAGGTGGATCAGAGAGGCGATTTGCCACTCCCTAGGCCGCCTTCCACTGAATGTGAAAGCATTTGGGTCCCAGTCGGGGCTGCGGGGCCCCACTCCCACCCGCGGGCTCGGCCGACCTCTTGGGCGGAATTCAGCCTGGTCCGTCCGCCTGGGATAGTGTTAGCAGCATTGCGACCCGGAGTCCTCGCTGACATCCCTTCACCAAAACACTATAGGCTGTAACGTGCTAGATTTCAGCGGGGATGCCCGGTTTGGTCTAGCGGTGGCTTCAGGCCGGTTTGCCGGATCCCACCCAGGGTTGAACTGCTCTGGTACATCCCAGAAGTAAAGGGACTGGACTGGAGTGGACGATAAGGAAATAGTAATTAGATCTTACCTGCTAATTTAGTGTTCCTGAAGGAACGACAGTCCAGTCCCTGATCCCAGGCCAGTTTCCGGCAAACCGATAAGACCTCGAGTTCATTGATGCAGCATCGGACCGAGCGTTAGGGCCGCAGATTCGACGGGGAGGAGTGCCGGGGGAAAGCCGGCTTCGGTGTAGAAGAAGCCCCCTTCCTGTCCGCCTCCATTTCCCCCCTCCTTCCCTATCCTATAAAAAATAAAAAAAATAAAAAAAAAAATATATATCTATATACAAAAGTCCCAACTTAACCCTCCATTGCCTCGGAAGATAAGGCCTAGCAATCTACTTTCCGGTGACACTGCCAAGAAAACCCAGGAAGCTTTTCTGGGTAGCCAAGGAGTCATGAGGACTCAAAGGCACACATTGCATTGCATTATATATATAGAATGAGTGCCCGTTTGAATAGGTTTCTGTGTTATGTTTTGTTACCGTTAAGTCAGTTTTTTGATGGAAAGATGCGTTAGAATCTGCTTTTTCATTCGAATACTGGCGTTGGTGGGTGGTCCCAGTGGTATTATAATTAACCGCTTCCATCCCCAAAAAGGTTGGGGCTTCAGCCTCCAAGCTGCTGGAAGGGTTGCGTAACCCAGAAGTAAAGGGACTGGACCTGTCGTTCCTTCAGGAACACTAATTAGCAGGTAAGATCTAATTACTATCTTGTGTCTGATGCCTTACTAGGAAACCCAAGCAAGGTAGTGCAGAGCCTCAAGAGAAAAAAAAGAGCGCTTCAGGGAGAGGAAGTCTCCTTGGGGCCAGCCATGAGTCCCCCACATTCTCTGGGCCTTCAGGAAGCTGATGAAAGGGGCCCTTCGGACTTGAGAGCCCAGACCACAGAAGCTGGAGGATGGAGAAATCCTGCGGGGGGGGGGGGGCCCCAATGTGGTACGGGCGTTTCCCATTGGGACGAGCTGGCATCCTTGGTTAGCCATGTGTTGCTCACAGTGCTAAACATCATTCCCAAGCCCCAGCGGTACCGTGCCTCCTTTGGAGGACCCCTTGTTATAGCGGGGTTTCAAGGCTTTGCAAGCCGGCCTTTCCCGTTCATAGAATTAAGAAAATGATTGAGGAGGAATGGGATGTGGGTGCCTGAAGCAGTGGTTGCGGGGCAAACAGGCGCTGGGCTTGCCTTGTATCCCATTCCACAGAAGGAGAAGGAGGAACAACCTAAAAATGCCCCCGGGTGGATGCTTTGGTCCCAGCGATGAACAAAAAAGACCATACTATTCCTGGTGGCAGGCGGTGCAGCCCCCATGAAAGATCGGCAGGACTGGCAAACTGGAGATGTTTTTCGAACAGTAGGAGTTTGACATGTGTGCCCTTATGCCTGCAAGCTTCCATCTGTGGAGCTTGTGTCCAGGGCCTCTATTCATTGGATCCAGACTTTGCTGGGGTCCATCAGGGAGTCCCAGACCCTGGGTCCCGTGGGGAATTGGGGCTTGGCCAAGCGGCAAAGTTGGAATCTGCCCTTGGCATATTTAACAGATGCCTTTTGCGACATGGTGAGGGCCATCCTCCAAGTCCATGGCTTCAATCATTGCGGCCAGGCGCTTCCTGTGGTTGTGGAACTGGTCGGCTGATTGTGGTGTTTAAGGAAAAGGATAAGTAAGCTTTCTTATTTAAAGGTAGATTGCTTTTGGGAGAAGCACTGGAGAAGATTATGAAGGATGGAGTCAATCAAGGGAGAGGTGGCCTCCAAAGCATCAATAGCTAGCTGGGTGAAGGAAGCGATTGCCTCCACTTTGTTCTGTTGAAAAGGAAAGGAGGTGCCGCTTGGGGTTTGGGCACACTACTAGGTGCAGGTGGCATCCGCTGGTGGATATCTGTAACGCAGAAATGTGAGCTTCACAGTATACCTTTATGCGTCATCGCCTTGATGTGCAAGTTGCGGGTGATGTACGTTTTGGAGCTTCTGGCTACAGGCTGTGCTTTTGGGCTCCCCCATATGTAATTAGCATTCTGCTACATTATACTCAGACTGGACTGGAAGGATGATATAGAAGGCAAATAAGACCTTCCCTGCTATTTGTCTTTCCTTAAGGTCCTCCAGTCCAGTCTAGGACCCTCCCCATGTCTATGCGTGAAGGGTGTGGTCCGGCTTGAGGGGAGATTCTGAAAGAATTAGATCTTTGGCAATCGGGGGGTCTTCCCTGGGGGGACAGTCGGCAGTTTCAGATTTTATATTGTACTCTTGACCTCTCTAGGTTGGTGTATATAGTTTGACGGATGATACCACAATGTGTTTGGGGAGGGGGAGAAGAAAAAAAGATTTGGATTGTGAATCTGCTTGGTTTAGGTGTATGGTAAGCAATTCAGTGCTCTGCTCTCTTCAGTTCTGCTTTGTCAAAGGATATTAATTATTGTGCTCCAAGGGGGAGTGCTTTACTGTGTTTATCAGAAAGTTTGATCATGCTCAGTCCTCAGCTGCTGGAGGAGGGAGACAACCAACTTCTGCTGAACTGGACTGCAGGGACTCGAGGAAAGACAATTAATAGATAAGGTCTAATTTTGCCTTTGGTTAAAGCAGCATAATTCAGCAGATCATCTAGATCTAATGGTGAAACCATAAGTATGTTCAAGCTATAACTAGCAAAGTTTTGGCTGAAGAGCCACATTTTCAAATAACAGCAAGATGGTAAATCATTCTTATCTAGAAGTACAGGAGTTTAATCTTTAGCTGAGGGGCAATAACAAAATGCTCATGATCTGATCTTGACTAAGAACCACCTAGGTCATGCCAGTGTAAATTGTCTTTTCAGCTACGAAGGAACCATATAGGGCTTTAAATGTCAGTATGACATTTTAAAGTGAACTTGCTTTATCATAGGCAGCTACTAGAGTTCATGTAATCAAGGGGAATGCTAGTTTTAATAAAATCAATTTTATTTAATCCAGCATTTATACTATTCAAATTATAAGCTCAGAATAGTTTACAAAGATGATTCAATAGAAAGCAAATCAGGTTTTTACAAGATCATCCCATCTTTTCATTGTTTATGTAGATTATATGATAAACTGTTTTCTATAACACTGGAAAAATCAGAGAAGCACATGGAGAGCACACTGAACCATGCTTTTAATAATCTGAATCTCATGTAGGCTGCTCTTATAGTTCTAAATTATAGACTACTCCATAACCGTGGTGCATCTCTCTGATTAACACAGTTGTTTGGTTTAAAATCTAGTGTTGGTAACTGCGCAAACTCTTAGCCTGATAGAGCCTCCACGAGCTTGTAAACTGCTATGATGTAGAAATTTAATAGCAGTACATTAAATTGCAATAAATTAAATTTTGGTCCTGGCTGCACATGTGTGATTTTGATAACGCAAGTTGTGCAAAATATTAAGACCTCAGAGCAATTTGAACTCTACCAATTCATCAAAGGCAGCCAACATAGACATCTCAATAGAGGAGTGAGTTTGCACAAACATTTCCTTATCCTGCTAGGCAGTCCAGATGAGTGGCTTATGTTCCTTAGTCAGCCAGATGGAGGCGAACTAGAGCAACGTTCAGCGATATATCGCTAATATATCCACTGGTGCAGCACTGAGAGATAGTATTTGTCTGCCTCCAGCAGATGGCATGGTGTATGGACTGGTACAGATAGGCCTCTTTTACCTTGCAGTCTTATGGTCTGTATGATTGAGACATGTAGGCACTGGAGCTTGGCTATACCCTTATGTTTCCAGTGCTGTTATCAGAGTTCCAGCACTATGTGCTGAAGAGCAGACATGAGAATCCCATGGGGACCCGGGGAGGGGGGGGGGGGGGTTAGGTGAGTTACAGTAATCTTTGACCCAGGCTCCCCCCTTCACTCTGATGTTCTGCATCTCTTTCCTTAATGCTTGGGCATAAGTCTCCTCTTGAGCAGAGTCTGCTTTAGTGTCCATAGAGGACATGTGTAAGGCAGCTGTTTGGTTATCTCTGAGCACCTTTGTGCAGGTAGAAACATTGAAATACTGAAAACAGTGGCAGATAAAGAAAACAGGCCTATCCAATCTGCCTATCCATGAGAACTACAAGTTCTGTGATCCCCTGCTTGCCCTCAAAGATCCTCTGGTTTCATCTCATGCTTTCTCAATTTCGGATACATTTCCCACCTCAACTGAGACACTGTTCCATGCATCCACTACCCTTCCCGTAAAGGTTTCATGAGATGACTCCTGAGTCTGTCCCCTTTCACCATCCTATGACCCCTTTGTTCAAAGCTTCCTCAACTGGAAGAGGGCTACCTCCTGTGCATTTATACTATATCAGGGCTGTATTAAATGCTTTATAATACCCCCTTTGCCTTTCATTCAAAGAATACATATTGAATATTTAAGTCTATCCCCATATGCCTTATGATGAAGACCAGTGACCATTTTAATCCTTGGTCCCATTATTTAACCTTTATTTAAGCAATATTGTGGAAGATCTGGACACTCGGTTCCTTTTATATTCTTTTGAAGGTGTGGTCTCCTCCAGAAACAGTACACCATTACTCCAAATGAGATTTCACTAGAGACTTATACAAAGGCCTATCACCTTTTTTATGCTGGCAATTACTGTCTATGCACTCCAGCAGCATCCTAGCTTTCGCTGTCACCTTCTCTTCCTGTTTGGCCACTTTAAGATAGTCTGTTATAATCAATCACCTCTAGGCTATGATCTTTGGTGCATTGAAGTACTTCACCTCATACTGTACTGCTCTTGGATTTTTGCAGCTCAAATGCATGACCTTGTATCTTTTAGCATTAAATCTTAGCTGCTAAATTCTTGACCATTCTTCATGCTTTGCTAGATCCCTCCTCATGTTTACACTGTCCACTATTGACCCTGTTGCAGTTGTGATCATTTTTGCAGAGACATTCCTTTCCAAAACAGGTCTTCCTCAATATTGCTTACATTGCCACTAACCCCTAACTTGTAAATAGTTACTCAGCTACTGCCTTATGCATAGTTACTCAGCTACTGCCTTGTACATAATTCACCCAGTTACAGCTCCAAATTTCTGATCCTGTTCTATGTAAGCACTAGGCAATACTCACAGGCCTAGTGCAAGAAGTGTTAATTGTAAACCGCACTGATATCAAAGAGCGTGGTATATAAAAGCTGTTAACATTTATGTATTTTTATGTATTTAAAGAATAGGGCCAAGGACAGATGCTGAGGCACACCACTGGTAGTGCCCTATCTACAGAGTTCAACTCCAGTTACAACTACTCTGCTGTCTCCTACTTAACCAGTTTATTACATTGGAGCCTATCCAGTGGCACTCAGTTTTAGTCGCCAATGCAGAACTGTCGAAGACCTTGCTGAAATAAATATACCACACTTAGTGCTGTCTCCCAATCCAATTCTCTGATCACTTGGTCAAAGAACCTGACCAGAACTACCTCTAGTAATGTTGTGCTGTCTTGGATCCTGTAATCCTTGTATTTCAGAAACCCCACCATCCTCTGCTTTAGCAACGTATCCATTAATTTAACAAACCCAGAGATCGGACTAACCAGTCTGTGGGTTATCAGCCACTTTCTTCTGCTTTTGTGGACAAGAGCCACATTTGTCCATCTCAAGTTTTCCAGGATCACTTCTAACTCTGAAAAAGAATTGAAAAAGTCAACCAGTGAAGTTGCCAATAATTCCCTAAGTTCTTTCAATACCCTTGCATGAATCCAGTCTGTCCCCATCACTTTGTCCAATTTTAGTTTAGTTAGCTCCTTGGTCTTCTGAAATAGTTTGAGTTCAACATCTGTTCCATTCCTATTTGTGTTTTGTTTTTTGAGGTCTCATTCCTGGCCCTTCATTTGTAATCCCAGAATCAAAATAATTTCTTAAGCAATTCCACTTTATTCGTATCAGCCTCTACATGTCCTCCCCTTCGTGTCTCAGTACTACTTTTGCACTTCCTCATGCCATTAACTTGCCTAAAAAATTAATCTTATCACAATGTTTCACTGTATCTGTTGTCTTCCATTTGCATCTTTGTTTTCTTCATTATTTTGCAAGCTTCCTTTAGCTTATCCACATGCTAAGGAAAGCAAAGATGCAAATGCTGGAGTTGGAACAGATGGCATTTTCAGCGGGGCAGTCATATCCAGAGCGTCATCTTATCCCATCCTTGGTCCTTACTACATGGGTATGTTCCACTTGTATGTACTTTTCTTGCAGGGTGGTTATAAAAGAGAAGTTGGCATACCTGATTTTCTTTCCTTCAGACCACCTAGACCAATCCAGGACCTGCCCTGGAAGACTATTCCTACAGGTTCAGGAGCCTTGCTGCTGCTTGATTGTCAGTATCTTTGTCTGACATAGAGTAAATTATGGTAAGGGAGGCAAACGTTTTGTTCAGTTATGGTGGTTGAGTGTTCCTAAGCAGACAGCAAGGCTGAGAAAGTGCCATACTGGCTTCTCTCTGTGCTGCATCAGTGGATATACTGGTGATGACATCACTGAAAGTTGATCTTGTTTGCCTCCACCTGGTAGCGACTGGACTGATCTAGCAGTATTTAAGAGAAGATTACCAGGCTTGTAATTTCCCCCACCATCGTTTTCTAAGTTTTGGCTTTATATTTTGTAGCAGATGTAATCTAGATAATTTTGATCAAGACTACATTCATTATATTACACTAGCCCAGATTCACTAAAATTATTGCCTGCTATCTTAGATTATCCAAGGAAAGACAATCTGTTATTTGATGAATCATCCTTAAGTAGCAGAATATACTTTTCCCACTTGCTGATCAATCTCCAAGTGAGAGTCTAGTAAGACCTCTAGACTTTGAATCAAGGGCCATGGAGTTCAAAAAGTAGCAATCTATCAAAAGGGAATACAAACATTAAACGATGGGCTGAAACCTGCAGAGTAATGATATGCTGTAGTGCCTCTTCCTTGCTGCACAGTATTAAAGTTGTGGTAAATAGGAAATTACCTCTGAAGTGGTTTTGGGAGGGGGATATTTTTGCTTCTATGCTTTTTATTTTCTCTTCTCTCCAGCCACTTCTTACATTTTATTTGATCTGGTCCATGGGATTTTTCCACCACTGAGGTCTCAGGATATGTAATGGTGCTTTCCATACCACAGAATCAGGACTGCTTTGTCAAACTGCTGTTTATATTGAGCTGCGCAAGCATGAGTTTTTCATTGTTGAGTACAGTGTTGAATTCTCTAGGAAGCATGACTTTTCCTTCCTTACTACTTTAATCCTGATTGCATACAGGATTCTTACGTTTCATATTTTTATAGCATCTTAAAGGATGATGCTTTAGAATAATTTATATAGGGTGCAATGTGTCCTTACCCCAAAGAACTTCTGTCTGAGACTACTTGTCCAAGTCACAGTGAATGTTGGTATCAAAAGCATGTTTTGAACAGTTTTCCTGGTTGCCAGTGTCATTTTAAACACTGAGCTGTTTGTGCGCTTATAAATATCGTGTACATGTGGTTGTAACTAAAGCTTATCTTGTGTGTAGAATTTATTTATTTTGAATGGCCATACAAATGTTTGTAGCAATGAGTATGTGATCATGGATACAGCAACATTCTGGGACTTTTGTACCTTTTTTTGGGAAGAGGGGGAGTACAGAACTCTGACAAATCAAGGTTTCATAAAGTTTAGAGATCTGAGGGTTTTTTTATTGAATTCGCCTTGGAATCCACATTTTAACTTTCTGGATTTTTACTCGGGCATTATGGAGCGCACAGTTCATCAAGATAGTCTTAAGGTGGACCACAAACATTAACTTGTAATTTATTCCAGGTCTTAAAAATAATTATTTCTTGTGGATGTGAAATGATATGAATGGACATTTTTCTTTTTTGCGAAGTTACATTTGGATCTGAAAACAAAATGACTCGGGGAAGCAAGAACCCTAATCCTTCTCAACGCCGTACAGACAGCACTGACCCACAGGATTTAAACAGAAGGATTTTTGTCGGCAATTTGCCTACAAACAAAATGACCAACAGAGACATGGAAGAATTATTTTCAAAATACGGCAAGATCAGTGGTTAGTATTTTATTTTATGTCCTTATCAGGAAACTTTATAAAGAAGCAAGAGGTTTTTATATTTATGAAAAAAATCTTGACTCTCGGCAAGATGGTAGCATTTGTAGCTTTTATTTTAAGCATTGCAGGGGAAAAACTTTAACACATTGACTTTCTGCACTGATCCTGATTATTTTCCTAGCTTTTAAAGATTAGAATGGGATCTCTGACCGCACCCTGTCCAGTACACTTATATATTAAGAGCAGTACAAATCTAGTTTTTTTTTTAGGTGAACTGCAAGCTAGTTTCAAAGTTGTGGTGGTTTTTTTTGAGTGATTGTTCATTGAATTAGTTGTTTCCTGTATAATCACTCCCATCTTTAAATAAATCCAAAGTACAGTTATTAAAGCTATGAGGCATATAAAGCTAAATTACAGCATAACGGTTGGCAAGTCAATAATAAGCGATGTTTGTTCCTACAATATTTCTTGGATAACAGCATCTTTGGTTGGAATGGTCAACATAAAGCTTCTTTTTCTGCCCTAGCCCTAGAAAATGTACTACACTGACTTGTCAGTTTCTCCCTTGCTCTTGTTCTTTCCTTTTCCTCATTCTCTGTTTATAGGACACTTATGGTGCTTTAATGTCCTTGTCCAAGTTCTAGCAAGAGAACACATTTTTAGTTTTATGCTGGCACCCTGACTAGCACTAATGTCTCTCAGCAACTATACACTATTACTATTGCTACTACTTTTATATATTGCTGCTAGACTTGTGCAATGCTGGGTACACAAGAGTGCCCTTGTTCAACAGAGCTTACAGTCCGTAAGCGCATCTGCTACTATCTGCACAAGGAGAAGAATACACGAGTTGGTCTAATTAAGATTAATCAGAAGGGGCCAGTGGTGGTACAAAACCTGCTGGTTCCCCTCCTCACGGCGTGATGCAACCACTCCTGCTGGGCCCACATGGTGGTGCCAGTGTGCAAACCTACCTTAACGTAGAGCTGCCAGGCCTGGAGCAAAGCGTGGCAAAACCTCCACCATGTTAAGGTAGGTTTACCGTGCTCTGTCTGCCATATGGGCTTTTGTTAGGGGTGCACCCCCTCCTGGCTGGCACCTGGGGTGAGCTGCCCCCACCGCTCCACCCTTGATATGCTCCAAGAATGTGCAGCAAATATGAAAAACAGTGTTGCTAACATTTTCTTTGAGCCCTGCACTTTTTATCTACTGTCATATTGATATTGCCAGCCATGTTCTTGTAATTATAGATTTTGGCACTCTGTGAGCTCAAAGTGTTTGGGTATTGATATTTAAAAAAAAAAATGTTCACATTTTGATTTGAAAAGTGATCTCAACAAGAGATTATAAAAATCAGTTGAACATCCCAGTGAAGAGCGGTATATCATTTTTTTAATAGACGTTTAGTTGATATGTAGGACTAATCTTAAAACTAGCTAAGTTTTTACTCTAAACAATGATATAGGTAATACTACTGCATTTGTTTGAACCAACAAAGCGTGATGCTCAAGTTTTACATCACTGCTTTAGCCATAAGGCTATTTTTAATTATTTTAATATTCTGGTGCGGTGGTGTGATAGCTTACCGTTTATCCCTCTGTTGTATTAAATGGAAACCATAGGTTTGATTTCCCATTATATACTTTCCCTACTGATGAGTTGAGAATGCGGATCTTAAGGGTAATGAAACTGCTGCTGCTGTTTTTATGGCAACCTTTGCCCTTAGAATGCCAACGGAAGTGACATTCTGGGGTCATTTATCAGGTCTTTCTAGCCACATGAGGTCACTACAGTACTTGGCAAAAGCAGAAAATACTTGAGAGGGTGCGGTTACAGTGCAAAACAGATAGCATAAAGAGGGCATACAGCCAAGGATAGGAAAAGTTAATCCTGGTGGAATCCCAGAACACTGGCTCTGGTAGTCTGTCCATAATCCTCTGTTTCACCTGTTGACTTAAGATAAAATCTCCAGTGCTGCTCTATCCATTTGGAAAACTGATACTAAATTTCCATTTTGAATATTGGTACAAAGGAGTACTATTTTGATTTTGAGCACTGCTTAGAAGTTAAATAGATCCAGGTAAAATTTTTCTTAATGTTCTCAGTTTTTTAATCCTTTGAGGTTAGTGAGTCATGTCAGGTGGCCATTGCTATCCTGTAGGTATAACTGCTCTTGCCCTGCTGTTACTTTTTCCAGCCCTCAGCTTGTTCCGTGGCTTTGGGTTCGTGCAGTTTGACAGTGAAGAAGAGGCCCAGGCTGCTGTGGAGGGTGAGAAGGGTCGCCTTTATAAAGGGTATAGATTAGGTAAGGCAAAAACTGCTCCATGATGCTAATACTGCAAACTGAAACTTATCAAAAGCCAGCTTGAATAATAGTAAACGAAGGCCCTTCCTTCCACAACCTGCAGGAGAGCTGTTTTGTGACATCTTCATAGAATAAAATATTCTGTGTACTAGGCAGTGGGGTCTTTCTTTGTTTGTCCATTTGGTGGTGGTTGTGCACAGCACTTTGTTGCTGCTTTTATTTTTTTTTATTCATTTATTCTGAACCTCTTATTCTGATATTGGCAGCGTTTGAGGGCTGCCTAAATTTACATACTTTTGTTCTTGGAACCATTTTCTGATTTCTTGGAAACATCATAGATGCTTTTTTCCCCCAATAAAAGTATCAGGAGAATTTTCTGAAGAATTTTATACTGTAGTGTTCATTTGTAGCAACATCAACAATTTGTTAATCCTTGATGTATTTTGTCTTAATAAAATAAAAACTTACCAAAAGCCAAGACCAAGTTGAATCACTTCAAAATTAAATACATTCCCATATCCCTCAAATCCATATATAGATAACTTTACTAAAAATCTGTTACGCATCTAAAAAACAAGAGTATCATGTTTGGTTACCGATTAATTGTAATTTCATTGCATCTTCTGCATACTAAATGTTTAGAACTAAAAACAAAAACAAAGGAACACTAAAAATAACAAACAAAAAAAGCTAGCCATCTTTCAATGCAAGGGACAGTGTAAGGTAACTAGAAAAATCAATCATTTGATCAAATTCTTGTATATTGTCAGCTAATAGAATGAAATATATTCCCTATTATAGCTTTACACTATATACCGGTAGTGCAATATAATTTGTAATGTGTGAGGCTATTTAGGGCTGATGTAAAATTTCATTACATACATTTCTGGTTTCTGTAGCTTTTTAGCTTTACATTCGCCCTTCATTTTGATGGAAAACAGTAGTTCAGAAATGATAGGTACAGTTGATCTGGACTTCAACATTCTTACTCCATGACCCCTGTTTTTCTATCTTATATTCTGTGAACTATGCAGTCTGAATCAGAAGTGTTGCTGTAATAGTAAATTCTCAGGACTTAAAAATCATCCATATCTAATTCTCACAAAATTCTTTTGGTCTCATTGACATTATATAAAAACACTTGGGACAGTTTTTCTACCCTGTATATTTGGTAAGACTGTCAAATTACATTGCTGAAAAACCCATTGAAGTTTACTTGTTTCCGTGTTCACATTGCTAATGTGACTGTTTCCTTGACTGATTTTTGACTTAACATTTAAAATGCCTGCATTCACCGGATTAAAAACACATTTACAATGGACTTCCTCATTAGTGAGATTTTATTATCTTTCATTCTATGAACCAAAATTTATCCTGCTGCTTTTACTTGTTTGACTAGCTCAGTGTTTGGCCCATGTAAACTTTTCAGGAGCTATTAGGGTGTATCATTTCAAATGGGTGTCGTGGGTATCCCAAGCAAAACAAAACCCAAATTCAGGATTGTTTTGCAAAGCTGTAAAAAGTTAATTAGTATTCTCAACTCGAAAGCTGTTTCCAATCTTTCGCTGGAGACCTGCTCCAGGAATTCAGAATCTGAGTTCATCAAAGTTACTCTACGTAGTTAATTTGTTTTGTTTCCAGTTTTTAGTTGTGACTATTGTAAAACCTACAGCTTCACAGAATTTTTGGGTTGTGACTGCAAAGGTGGCAATTTCTTTTTAAGTTAAAAAAAAAAAAAAAGTCAACACACTGCTGTCAGACAATTTTGCATGTTACCTTTTTCTTAATGGGATTTCATCTTGAAATCCACCGGCAAGTCTTCTACATCCCATTTTGGAGTTCCAACCCACAGATTGAAAACCAGTGCGTTTTGAAGACCCATGACTTGATCCTCTGCTTTTCTTACTCTCTTGCAAGGAAGGTGAAACTTCAAGCTACTTGCTACTGCTGTTGTACTTGGCAGTCAGTCTGCTTTCACTGCCTGCAGAATTTAGCTGTTGGAAATTAAACCTGGTATATGATGAATCTCTTTAAACATCCTAATGGAAAACCTTTAGAAAAACGGGCTGTATTTAGTAACTGTTTATAATTGTTTAGAATAATAAACATTGCCAAAGTACCCAACTCTCTGCTCCATGCCTCTGATTACACTGTTTAGCTGTGTTCGTTTGTTTTTCCTCCTGTGCTCGCTGAAATGTGCTGACAATCTTGTTTTTGTTTCATAGCATTGAACAGATGGGTTGTTCTTTTCAGATATTAATAAGGCAACGGAGAGAAGAAATATGAATAAAGCTGCAGCCAGAACCAGCCCACCTCGAAGGTAAAGTACCGAAAGCATTGGATCGCGCTCTGAAGGGTTGGGCTTAAGAGAACAAGCCCTCCTCTATCAGCTAAATACAACCCCAAATTAAAGTTGCAAAAAAACCACAAACAAGCAAAAAACCGCAACAAAAGAAGTGTAAAAAATTGTTCAAAATTAAAAATAATAATAATAATAATCCCTTTGACATGGGTTTATCTGGCGCCTAAATAGCACATTTTGAGGGAGAGGTTATGGATACTACAGCAAAAAAATTCTGCTTTTTTTTTTTTTTTTTTCTTTTTACATCATGTGTGAACAAGGGAGGACTTGCTCATCAATTCATCACGGTTCCTAAGTCCTAAGAATGGTGGACTTTGGTTTTACCATGTGCGTCATCCTTTGCTTGTCCACATTTACTTTGTGGTTCAATAGGAGCTTGAGGATACAGTTTGTATCCTGCCCGTGTATGGTGAAACTGGATTGTGGGTGGATGCTATGTCACATGCCTTTATATGGTACCATTATGGATCACAGTGGCTGGATGCAATATATGCTGCTGCTACTTATTTGTGAATCTTGGATACCATATGTATCTGCTTCCTTTGGCAGTTACAGGGTGGTCAATAGTTACTGCTATTTGTGTGCATTTCAATTTCAGATCACTGATGGATGCCAAATGTCGTTGCTGTAATAACAGCTACATTGAAAGTGAGGTTGGATTCAAGGTGTATTGCACTTGTATGCAGTTACACTACTGGCAGTGCATAGATATTAGGCACGTCTCTATCCTTCTAGTCACATTGCAATTCTTGTATGCATACAAGTTTTGTACTGCTACCTATACGTGATTATTCTGGGTATGGGTGACTTGTCACCCATATTCCCAACTGTTCTCTACTTAAATGATTCGTCATTGCGGATGCTGTGTGTATCCTAGTTATATACATTATAATGAAAATAGATCATTATTTGATATACAGGATCTACTTGATTTACATTTACAGTGCAAATCACCCGTGAATGCCCTCTGCATCTTGCACGTGTCTCCATTGAAATGCAGATCACAGGAATAAATTGTGCTAATATTCTGATACTTATGTATGCTGCAGGTAAAGTGTGGTGTTATGTTCTCAGTACTTGAAAAATTTAGTTAATGTCTGTTTGATCCAAATTTCTCACTTGATCTGAAATACATTATGCTACAGATATTTGGCTGGATGCAGTATATGCATTCTGTTGGTGTTAAAGTGCAGGCAGACATAATTAATGCCTCTATGCAGTCAAAACTGTATCATAGGTAAGGTTTTTTTAAATTCTGTATGCTCATAATATATATCGCATCACTCCAAATTGAGGGTAGATACTGTGTTGCTGCTTTCTCGTGCATTTACGCTACAGATGAAGGTAATATGATTGATGGCTGTCTGCAAATCATGGGTGAGAATTGTAATTCACATTCTGTGTGAATACTGTATGGGGATAATTCACATGGGTAAGAATACTTTGTGGGTTACATTGCAGATTTGGTGACTGCTGCTTTTTTTTTTGGGAGGGGGGAATAGAATATTCAGTTTATTTCTAATACTATGAAAGGACTCAAAATTATTGAATATTTCTCCTCGACCTTGAAGTTAGTCTTGTCATTCTTTAAAAACTGAGTTCCATAAATGAACTTGTAAATAAAAATTTCCTTAAAGGCTTAAGATAATTCTGTTGATTACTTATATGAGAGAATGTGATGTAGATTGCGGTACTTGATATACCTTTATGTACAGTTTTATTTTTGATTGCTTTTCAAACCTCTATGTTGAAGACATATGGTAAGCATATTAAAACTAAAACTATAATTTATACTAAAGGTTTTGCTTTTATGTATATTTTTCTTCCGAGTGGTATCCAGATTAGTTGTTGCTATCCCTTTTTCATAGACTCCTCCCAAAAAAATCTTTTAACCGAGTTTTCGGATCAAGCATGATAGCTTCTCTCTCCCCTCCCCCACCCTAGTATTTTTTTGTGCTTTTTTTTTTAAGCTTCAAAAGCTAGAAATTGTAGAGTAACTCTCCTTTTCAGTGTTTTGAGTATTGAAGGTTCTCCAGGACCAAGCAGGAAGTCAGTCCTCACTTATGGGTGACGTCGGCGCCGACGGAGCCCTCGCGGAGCAATTTTCCCCAGCTTTCAAAGAAAGCCTTTGGGAATTGCAGCGCGCATGCGTGGTCGTCTTCCCGCCCGAAGGTGCCATCTTAGCCAGTCTTCTTTTTTCCGCGGAGCCCTGCAGACGTCCCCGTCTTGTCCCCGCGAAAAAGTTGATTTTCCTCTTTATTTTATACTTTTTTCTTTCGGTTCGACGCCGATCGTTTTCCCGCCCGGACTCGCGACGCCGGTCTCGAGTCCTCTAACGTTTTTTTCGGTTTTTCTGACTTAGTCAGCTTTCGTTTTCGTTTTCCCTGGCAGCCCGGTCCTTTGACCTCGCAGGGGCCCTTTTTCCCCCGATGGCTGCCAGTGGCTTTAAGCGGTGTGGTCGGTGTGACCGAAATATGTCACTAACCGACACACACGACTTTTGCCTCCGCTGCTTGGGCCCGGATCATGAGGAACTGATCTGTGGGCCCTGCAGCAAACTGTCCTCGAAGGCGTTGAGAAGTCGGGGGCATCAGCGCGAGAGAATCTTCGCTGACCCCAGCCGCACCCGGACCTCGTCGGAGGCCTCCGTGTCAAAGGGCTCCAGCTCGGACCGTCGCCGGAGCTCCTCCGACCGGGGTTCTCCCTCCGGGGACCATCGTCGGAAGGAAAAACCTGCGAGGGCGGCGTCGGTGGACGCTCCTGGCTCCGCGAGGGCCAGGTCGCATAGCCCCGACAGCCGCCCCGGGTCCTTGGAGAAGGAACACCTCCCGAAGCGACCTCGCCTGGAGTCAGAGATGCCTGCCCGGGTAAGTCCCGTAGTCCTTGTGGACTCGCCTCCGCGACAGCCGACGTCGGGCCCGACGCCGTCGGGGCCCGAGTCGGGGGCTGCTGGGTCACCTGAGCTCGGACTCAGGTTGACGGCCTTGGAGAGCAGACTGTCTGCCTTCATGGACCAGCAGCGGGCACTGCTCGCTGGCTTCGCTGGCGTCGCTGCCCCGACCGCCGGGACGTCGACGTCCAAGTCGACCCCGGAGACCGAGCCGATCCTCGAGTCGATGAGAACTCGAGTCGATCCTCGGTCGAGGTCGCCCTCGGCCTCCCGTTCGGGACCGAGGTCGCCAACGCCGACTCCCTCGGCGTCGGGGCGGCTGGCGCCGCACCCTGCCCGGGCCGACCCCACCGAGTCCTCGTCGGAGTCGGTCTGGGAGTCTGAGGAGGAAGAGTCACCTGATTCTTTCCGGACTCGGTGTGTCCCATCGGACTCTCCGGAGTCCGAGCCTCGGAAGCAGTCCCCCCCGGAGGATGCCCGGTTCTCGGACTTCGTTAGGGATATGGCCAAGGCCTTGGCCTTCCCTGCGGATCCCGAGGAGGAGCCTCGAGCCGAAGAGCTCGACGCCCTCCAGTATGACTCTCCCGCGAGGGAACACTTTACTGTGCCGGTTCCTCCTATGCTGGAACGACTACTCTTCCGCATGTGGGAGAGTCCGGCCTCCTCGCCGGTCCTGAGCAAGCGGGTCGATTCTATCTATCGAGTCCGCAAGAGCCCTGGCTTTCAAAAGGCACAGTTGCCACACCATTCCATGGTAGTGGAATCGGCCATGCATCGTCTTAAGAGCCAGAAGATGCACTCCTCGGTGCCTCCTGGAAGGGGAGGCCCGTAACCTGGATGGCCTTGGCAAGAAGTGCTTCCAGGGCTCTATGCTCGCCTGTCGTGTCCAGACTTACCAGCTATACATGGGCATGTATCTCAGGGATCTGGCTAAAGAGCTAGCCGGATTCTCCGCTGGTCTCTCCGAGGAGCCCTTGCGGAGGTTTCCTAGCCTTGTCCACGGGTATTCGGGAATGCTCAAAGTTCATGTCCCGAGCAGCCTATGATGGCTTTGAAGCCTCGGCTCGAGTAGCCGCAGCCGGCATCGGTGCCCGCCGACAGGCTTGGCTTCAGTCGTCCGACCTTGAGCCCTGGGTACAGGACAAGTTGGTCGATGTCCCCTGCCGAGGCGAAAACCTCTTTGGCAAGCCCATGGCGGAAAAGGCTGCACAAATTGAGACTGAGACTCTCACCAGGACCAGGCTTTCTAGGAAGACCTCCGCCCCTTCCCAGAAAAAGAAGGGCTCGGGGAAAAAAGTCCTTTTACCCGAGGAAGGCAGCTGCCTACAAACAATACCCCCATTATCAGGCCCCTGCAGCTCCCCAACAGGGCCAGCAGGCCAAGGGACGGGGTAACGGGTCCCGTAGGCAGCAAGCCCCCAAGCCTGCACCACCAGCCCCTGCTCAGCAGGGTGGGGGCTTTTGACTCGCTCAGCATAGCCTCTCCCCCCCACTGGTTCCCCCCAGCACCGGAGGCCGGCTGGTTCACTTCGCCCACAGGTGGTCCAGCATCACCGCAGATGCCTGGGTGCTTCAGGTCGTGCGAGAGGGCTACCTTCTCCACTTCCATCAGGTCCCTCCCTCCTATTTTCCGGGAGAGCCTCCGCGCCCCCCTCTGCACAGGGAGTTGCTCCTTCAGGAGTTAGCAGGTCTTCTGCAGGATCAGGCGGTGGAACCGGTGCCACACCACCTGAGAGGTCAGGGCTTCTATTCAAGGTATTTTCTGATACCAAAGAGAACAGGAGGCCTCCGACCCATCCTGGACTTGCGCAACCTCAACAAGTTCCTTGTGCGGGAGAAGTTCAAAATGCTTACCCTTGGAATCCTTCTGCCCTACCTCCAGCAGGGAGATTGGCTATGCTCCTTGGATCTAAAGGATGCCTACACGCACATCCTCATCCACCCAAGCCACCGCCAATACCTAAGGTTTGTGGTGGCAGGAAATCATTACCAGTACAGAGTACCTGCCCTTTGGCCTGTCCTCCGCACCGCGAGTCTTCACAAAATGTCTCGCGGTCGTGGCGGCCCATCTCCGGCTTCACGGCCTCTGTCTTTCCGTACCTCGACGACTGGCTCATCAGAGCAGCGTCCGCTCAGGAGGTCACCAACGCCACGTGCCGCACGGTGACTCTGCTGCAGCACTTGGGCTTTGTCATAAACTTCGCAAAGTCCACTTTGCTCCCCTCACAGGATCTCGAGTTCATCGGCGCAAGGCTGCACACTCCTCAGGCGCGAGCGTACCTACCGCTCGACAGGGCTCAGCGGCTCATGGACCTAGCCGACCGCTTTCGCAGCCAGCCCCTGGTCTCCGCCAGGCGCTTCCTGAGACTGCTCGGCCATATGGCTTCCACCGTCCATGTGACCACCAATGCCCGCCTGAATATGCGGTCTGCTCAATGGTGTCTCCGCCGGCAGTGGCGACAAGCCACAGGCGGCCTAGCAGACCTAGTGCGCGTCTCCGAGCCGCTGGTCTCGTCTATCCGGTGGTGGCTCCGACAGCCGAACCTGATATTAGGAATGCCTTTCCAGTCACCTCAGCCGACCCGGGTGCTGACCACCGATGCATCCCTCCTGGGCTGGGGAGCACATTGCCAAGAGGCACGTACTCAGGGCCTCTGGACCAAGTGGGAGTCTGCTCAGCAGATCAACTTCCTGGAGCTCAGGGCGATCCGCCTAGCTCTCAAGGCCTTCTCCCACCTGACCTCCCAACAGTCCGTCCTTGTCCAGACGGCCAATCAAGTTGCCATGTTCTACGTGAACAAGCAGGGGGGCACGGGCTCCTTCCTCCTCTGCCGGGAGGCACAGAAGCTCTGCTCTTGGGCCGTCAGTCACGGCATTCTCCTCAAGGCAGTTTATCTCCCGGGCCAAGAAAATTGCCTGGCGGACAAACTCAGCAGGGTCCTCCAGCCGCACGAGTGGCGTCTGGATCCCTTGATCGTTCAGAAGCTCTTCCTCAGGTGGGGCCTCCCCATGGTGGATCTCTTTGCCAGTCCTCACAACCGGCAGCTTCCTCGCTTCTGCTCTCGTCAGCCACACCCCCTTCGGGTTGCGGCGGACGCCTTTCTGATCTCATGGTCGGGGAGCCTTCTGTACGCTTTCCCTCCCATCCCGTTAGTCTCTCGGACTCTTTTCAAGGTTCTCCGAGACAAAGCCTTCATGATCCTGGTGGCCCCTCGCTGGCCCAGGCAGCCGTGGTTTCCGCTCCTGCTGCAACTGGCGGTGGAGGATCCAATCCCTCTGGGGGTACAACCGGATCTCCTCACTCAGGATCAGGGGTCCCTACTGCACCCCAACCTCAGGTCTCTCAACCTCATGGCCTGGCTGCTGAAAGGGTAGTCCTTGCTCCTCTTCTCTTGCCGGCGGAGGTGGAGGAGGTCGTCTTGGCTTCGCGACGGCCTTCTACCCGCAAATGCTACGCCCTTAAATGGCGTCGCTTTGCAATCTGGTGTTCCCAACAGTCTCAGGATCCCTTCTCCTGCCCGGTGTCGGTGATCTTACAGTACTTGCTACACCTCTCTAATCTGGGACTTAAGTCCAACTCCGTCAAAGTTCACCTCAGTGCTCTTTCAGCACATCATGTGCCGGTGGACGGCAGACCTCTCTCCAACGACCCTCTCGTAGCGAGGTTTCTCCGAGGTCTCCTTCTACTTAAACCACCTCTGCGCCCGCCAGCACCTGACTGGGACCTGAATGTGGTTTTACAGCGGATCACCTGTCCGCCTTTTGAACCTATGGCTACCTGTTCCCTCCGTTTTCTGTCTTGGAAAACACTGTTCTTGATAGCCCTCACTTCCGCTAGGCGCGTAAGTGAATTGCAGGCCCTCGTGTCTGATCCCCCCCTACACTCGGTTCTACAAGAATAGGGTAGTCCTACGGACTCACCCAAAGTTTCTGCCTAAAGTGGTCTCCCCTTTTCACATGAATCAGGAGGTGGTACTTCCGACCTTCTTTCCCAGACCACACTCCAGCCGAGCTGAGACGGTCCTCCATACCCTGGACTGTAGAAGGGCATTGAACTTCTACATTGACCGTACGCGGGAGCACCGTAAAGCTGCTCAGCTTTTTGTGTCTTTTGACCCCAATAAATTGGGACTCCCGGTCTCCAAGCGTACTCTGTCCATCTGGGTTGCGGACTGTATCTCTTGGGCTTATGGGGCAGCCGGACTCGCCTTAGAAAGTCGAGTCACGGCTCATTGCGTTCGGGCAAAGGCCACGTCAGTGGCTTACCTCCGCTCTGTTCCGCTGGCAGACATCTGCCGGGCCGCTACTTGGTCTTCGAGCCAGACTTTTGCGGTCCATTACTGTCTCGAGAGGGAGTCCCGTAGGGACAGTGCTTTCGGACAGGCAGTCCTCCGTAATCTCTTTGAGGTCTGAGCAACTCCTACCCTCCATCCCGGATGTGGGCTACCGGTGGGTGATAATTCAGCGAAGATTCTATCCTCCTGTGCTGCTGAGCTAGAGGGAGCTCATTTTTGTGCTTAGGGTCTCCGGTAGCCTTGAGCTTGGGAGTCCCATAAGTGAGGACTGACTTCCTGCTTGGTCCTGGAGAAAGCGTAGTTACTCACCTGTAACAGGTGTTCTCCAGGAGCAGCAGGAATCAGTCCTCACTACCCTCCCTCCTCCCCTTGGAGTTGCAATCGTCTGCTTATGTTCTTTTTGCAAATTTTTATGCTGTCTTTTTTAGCTATGTCATCTGACTGGCTAAGATGGCACCTTCGGGCGGGAAGACGACCGCGCATGCGCGCTGCAATTCCCAAAGGCTTTCTTTGAAAGCTGGGGAAAATTGCTCCGCGAGGGCTCCGTCGGCGCCGACGTCACCCATAAGTGAGGACTGATTCCTGCTGCTCCTGGAGAACACCTGTTACAGGTGAGTAACTACGCTTTTTGCAAAAGTTTTTGAAAAATTTTAGTTTTAAAATATATATGAACAGTAAAAGGACAAACTAGTAAGTCTTCCTTCTGTGTTGTCGGGCCCTTCAGCAGAGAGAGTCTTGCGCCCTTCAGAGATGGTCTTGCCAGTAGGAATGTGTTATGGCATCTGTACAAATGTGGAAACTAATTCTGAAGTAGTATCAAGTAATTCTCCAGGAATAAGCAGGAAATCAGTTCTCGCATATGGGTGATGTCTGTGCCAACGGAGCCTGCATGAAAGCATTTCTCCAGCTTTCAAAGAAAGCCTTTGGGATATGCTTAACATGTGTGCGTGGTCTCCTTCTCACCCAAGGGTGCCATCTTGCTCAATCTCTTAGCCCCCCCCCCCCCCCCCCCCATGGAGCCCAACAGATGTGAGTCCTGTTTTACCCAGAAAAATTTTAATTTCCTTATTTAAGTCCCCCCCCCCCCCCCCCGATTAGCAACCTGTTCCTCTTCCTGCCATGAACCAGCGCCGTTCTCTGCCCCCTTCCTCATTGAGGTTTCCTTGACCAGTGTTTGTGCCTTTTTTCGCCCGGGGTCGTCAACCACCATGCGGGTGCTACCCACCATTTCTCCTGGTGGGTTCAAAAAATGTGACCTCTACAGTCAAGCCATGTCAGTAACAGAAACCCATGACCTGTGCCAGGCTATGATGCCTAAAACCAACAGAAAAAGGTCTGAGTTGAAGGAGAAATCGTTCCCCAGGTTGAACTCTGCCCCGGCCCCCCTGATGCAGAACTCTAAGCCCAGCACATCCTGTGAGGCCCAAGTGTCTTGAGTCCTGCAGCAGCAGCCCCTCAGGGGAAGACCTCTGACCCAGAGACAAAGTAGTCTTTGAAGTCCGCCATGGTTGCATTGAGAAATCTGGTTATCTTCAGGAACAAGCAGGAATGTAGTCTTCACATACAGGTATCGTCGGTACTGACGGAGCCTGCGCAGGAACACTCCCCAGCGTCCAAAAAGAAAGCCTTTGGGAGCATCCCATACGCATGCGCGCTGCCTTCCTGCCCATTCACTTCCCTCTCATCTGTTTTCTGCGGAGCCGGCAGGACGTATTCCTGTCACTGCAGAAAATTCTTATTTTATTCTTAAGGTTTTTATGTGGTCGTGTCTGCCTTTCCTCAATGCCACTGGTACCGCCGGTGCTTTTCTTTCTTTTACTAAAAATTTTCTACTTTTCTCCAAGAATTTTTCCTGTTTAGTGTCTTGACGGTTTCTAGGCCATTAGGCCTCTACCTTTTCCATTATGGAAAAGCCAGCCACTATCCTTAAGAAATGCCCAAAGTGTGGCAGTAAAAATATATTTTTAGACACTCATTCTTGGTGTCTAAAATGTTTAGGTCCTGACCATTGCCCACTGGAGTGTCTTTCCTGCTGGAGCTCAAACAGAAGAAGCCTTCAGGATCGAGCACAACTCGATAGCCAGAATATCTTCTTTTTCACAGGATCAGGTAACCAAACAAGTCTGTAAAGACTAGCCAGTCCTCGAGTGGTAGATCTCCTAACTATCGAGATGCCTCTGGCCTTGCCCTTGGACATTTTGGCAATAAAGCCCCGGCGGGAGTCTTCGGGCTCCAAAGCATTAACGGGGCTTCAAGTTGTTCCCGGGGTTCTTACCTCGATGAATATACCTGGGCCATGCTCAGTGATTGTGGCCGCTTCAAGCGGTACCGACGCACCGGCTATGGTGATGGATGAAACACTCCTCACCGATGAACATAGTCTAGCACTCTCAGCTACTTCGGTACCGCTTGAGTTGCTGCAGACCGTTCCTTGAGTATTGGCTTTGGTACCGGTATCGGTGTCGGTACCATCCATGCTTGCTTCGACAGACTCGCTTCCTTTGATGCCGAGCCTGGAATCGCTCTCTAGTATGGAAGACTCAGTACCGATTCGTCTCGGTACCGACCTCGGGTGGTACTGAAGACATCGCTTTAAAGAAAATCCGATACTTCATCCTTTCAAGTCTTCCAATCCCGATGACTGGGATGTATCCATCGGTACCAAGGCTGAATTTTCAACAATTCTAGCCTTTACCCCTCATTTTAGGGGGTTCTCCTCAGGAGAGATTCTTTTCAAGCTTTTCTGTTTGATATGGCAAAGTTACTTGCCATTTCCTGAGCGGTAATCCAGTTTAGTCCTCTACATCCGGGTAGTGCACCTCCTGCAGCTCGTAGACTGGACCAATCAGAATCTTCTTATGCTAGGATGTCTGTATCAGATCTTACAGGATCTACTTTTAAGAATGTGGGAAACTCCTTTAACGGTATCCCCACATTCTAAGACACTTGACACTGTACAAGGTGCCACCTTCTCCAGGTTTTCAAAAGACTCAACTTCCTCATCATTCTATTGTTGTAGAATCAGCAATGAGGCGTATTAAGAGTGCAAAGAAGCACTCCTCTTATCCGCCAGGTCGTGAGTCTAGGACTTTAGATGCCTTTGGACGTCGATGCTTCCAGGCATCATTGCTTTCAGCAAGAATTATCTCACATATTTTCTATATGGGATTCTCTTGAAGAGGTCACAAAGAACTTAAAGCCTTTTGAATCCTTTTCTTCAAGAACATAAGAGCTGACTATTCCTTATTGTCAGTCATGCTCAAAATGTCTCTATGGGCCTTTGCTAGAGAGCGTCAGAGCCATTCCTAGTAGGTAGCTTCTAGATCGTTAAAAAGGCTTTGCCCAGTCATGCTCCTACATGACAGGTTTTTTCCTACTCTTACCATCTTCTTTAAAATTTCCTTTTAGGGAAAAGGAACCAGGGCTTAGACCACGTGAAAACATAAAGAATTGCTCAATTCCCTGGATTGTTCCACATCTCCGGTGGAACTATTTCAACAGGGATGTATTCTTTCACTGCAGTCGGTCCTTGTCCACAGTTTTTCCTTCTAATTCCCGAAACTTCAATGAAGCTTATGCTGAACAAAGAACGCATGATACTCATATTGCCCTCATAGAGGGGGAAACATGGTTTCCCCTTATATTGTCATCTTCTCCACATTGAAGTTATAGAAGGATCGAGACTTGTCTTAAGACTAAGGATCTCCTCCTGCACCCTTTCACGTAGGTCTCCATTCTGCTTATTCAAAGACTAGAATTTTTAAAGAAATCTAGACCTCTCCTAAGTAAGAACATACCACTGGTTTCCATGTAACCTTCTCCATGGTTCTTCCACGTGTAACCAGAAAGAGATTCTCTCTCTCTCTCTCTCTCTCTTTCTTCACAGTGTATTTTTCCTCTTGGGCCTCAGGGCCTACCAGAAAATTTTCCTCATGGAAAAACCAGCCTCCGGGTTCAAGAAACGCACTAAGTGTAGCGGTACCATTTCTGTTACAGATACCCATGAATGGTGCCTTAAATGTTTGGGTCCTGAACACTCCATTCCGGATTGTCCCTCCTGCTCTCTAATGTCTAAACGGGGTTTACAGAACCGAGCAGCTAAGCTCCATGTGCTGTTTCCTGCTGATGCAGCGTCGGTAGCATCGACATCTTCTAGGTCTTCTCCTGATGGATCTCAGGTAACCAAACATAAATCCAGCAGGTCCTCAAGGGTAGATCTCCCTCTAAGCATCGAGATGCCTCCGGGCTTGCCCTCGAGGATCCTGCACCAGCAAAACAACCCCGGCGGGAAGCTCCGGCTTCCAAAGCTCCTCCTATGGGGTTACAGGTTGACATCGATGGCACGGCCTCGACCGATCACCTGTTAGAATGCTCTGGGGTACCGGCACAATCTCCCGTTACCGAATTCCAGGCATTCATGGCGTCGATGGATCACAATGTTCTGTCCATGCAGCGGGCTATCACGGCCTTCATTCAAGCTGCGACGCCGCTGGTACCGAAACAAACTCCGTTGTCGGTATCAGCGCCGGTACTGGTACCGACTACATCGACCAGGATACCGGCTGCTGCGGTTCCTTGTCCAGGGCTGCTTATCGGTACCGATCCGGTACCGGGGACGCCCGATGTCGATACTGCTCGATACGCGTATCGAGCGTCGGAAGAGCACCCTGACAGGCGATACTTTGATTCCTCTGATTCTGATACATCAGACGAGTCTCCTGAAGAATCCATAGCCCTTTCTGAAGAGCCTTCTTCTCCAAAAAGAAGAATGTCTCCTCCAGAGGACTTGTCCTTTCAAGACTTCATAAGAGAAGTAGCTAAAGGACTTTCTATTTCAGTAACCTCTGAATCAGAGCCTAGAGCAAAAAAATGGGATATTTTAGGTTATTCTAAGGCTCCTAAAGAGGCAGTCACCTTACCAATTCATGAGATTCTTTATGAACACATGATTGATCTATGGGAGACTCCTCTCACTCTCTCTCCTCATTCTCGCAGATTGGACACTATGTATCGTGTTCCTCCCTGTCCTGGATTTCATAAAACTCAGCTTCCTCACCATTCCGTTGTGGTGCAGTCAGCTATGAAAAGGATAAAGAGTACAAAGAGACACTCTTCTGCTCCTCCAGGAAGAGAATGCAGGACCTTGGATGCTTTTGGTAGGAAAATCTTCCAAGCCAGTATGCTTATTGCCAGAATCAAGTCATATAGTCTTTACATGGGTATGTTTCTAAAAGAAGTTGCAGAAAAGCTGCACACTTTCCTCCCTTTTCTTCCAGAGGATAAAAGGGAGGAATTCCTTATTTGGCTTAAGCATACCCAAGACATTTCAAAGTTTTCCAACAGGGCAGCCTTTGACTCCTTTGAAGGTGCCAGCAGAGCCTCAGGCATTGCCATAGCTGCTCGCAGAATTGCTTGGCTCCAGGCTTCTGATTTAGAACCCTGGGTTCAAGATGGCTTAGGAAATCTTCCCTGTACAGGTGAAAACCTATTTGGCAAAGAATGGCAAATAAAAGCCACTCAAATGGATGCAGAAAACTCTGCTCTGGATAGACTTTCAAAGTCAACCTCCATTCCTGCCAAGAAAAAGACTTTTAAAAAGTCTTTCTTTAAAAAGGGCAGATTTCCTTCTACTTCTGGCCAACAATCTTCTACAGGTCGCTTTACCACTAAGCGTCAGCAACCTAAACAGGCCAGGCCTAAGCCTACAGGGGCTGCTGCAACTCAGCAGGCCCAACCTCGTCAGGGTTTTTGACTTGATGCTAGAGAACTTAGCCTTTCTGGCTCTAAAGCAGCCAGAGCCTCTCACCATTCCAGGAAGGTTGGCTCATTTTGCTCCCAGATGGGAGCAAATAACATCAGAGCAGTGGACCCTCTCCATCATAAGAGGGCTACAAGCTTCATTTCTCAGACCTTCCTCCCCACACTATGGTGAGACACTTCAATTCTCCCACATCTCTTCTCGACCTTCTAGGTCAAGAGATAGCTAACCTTCTTGCCCAAGGGGCAATAGAAGAAGTTCCTCTTCTTCATCAAGGGTCAGGGTTCTACTCCCCCTATTTTCTCATTCCAAAGACGACAGGGGGATACAGGCCCATCTTAGATCTCAGAGAATTGAACAAATTTCTATGCAAGGAGAAGTTCAAGATGCTTTCTCTGGGCACTCTCCTTCCATACCTTCAAAGTCAGGATTGGCTTTGTTCTCTAGATCTCAAGGATGCGTACACACATGTCCTCATCCATCCCTCTCACAGAAGATTCCTACGGTTTCTTTTCCAAGGAAAACATTACCAATACAGAGTCCTTCCTTTCGGTCTGGCCTCTGCTCCAAGAGTGTTCACCAAATGCATGGCAATAGTTGCTGCATTTCTACGCACTCTGGGAATATTTGTCTTCCCATACCTGGACGACTGGCTCATCCGAGCTTCATCTCAGTCAGGGGCCCAGATTTCCCTGGACCGCACAAGGCGCATTCTGCAGTTTCTGTGACTTGTGGTAAACCTCCCAAAGTCTCAGCTCACCCCTACTCAGTCCCTAGAATTCATAGGAGCCTGGTTGGATACCACTACTGCAAGGGCCTACCTTCCTCAGGCCCGTTGCCAACGTCTAGTGCAGTTAGCCTCCCAGATTCAAAGAGCCACTTAACTGCCCGGGAGATGCTACAACTGCTAGGCCACATGGCTTCCACAGTGCATGTGGTACCCTATGCTCACCTACACATGAAAGCAGCTCAATGGACTTTGTCCACCCAGTGGACTCAAGCTTCAGGAGCTCTCTCAGACCAAATAGCAACCACCAAACGTCTCTTTTGGTCTCTCCAATGGTGGATGTCCACTCAAACTTTGTTGCTGGGGTCCCCCTTCCAACAGTTGCCCCAAACAACCCTCACAACAGATGCCTCCCAAACAGGTTGGGGAGCCCATCTACAGGACCTCTCCACTCAAGGCACTTGGTCCCCACAGGAAACCTCTCTTCATATCAACCACTTGGAGCTTCGAGCAGTTTTTCTAGCTCTCAAGGTCTTTAATACCCTCAGTTACAAGACAGTCCTCATTCATACGGACAATCAAGTAGCCATGTTTTACATAAACAAACAAGGAGGAACTGGCTCTCTGTCGCTTTGCAACGAAGCTTTAAGATTGTGGGCCTTCGCCAGAGAGCATCAAATCCATCTCCTGGCAGTATACCTCCCAGGAGTCCAAAACTCTTGGGCAGACAGACTCAGTCGAGTTCTGCTTCCACACGAATGGTCCCTGCACATGGATCAGGTACTCAGAATCTTCCAAGAATGGGGAACCCCGGACATAGACCTCTTTGCAAGTCCGTGGAATGCCAAACTTCCCCGGTTCTGTTCCAGAATTCCGTATCAGGGAGTTCAGGCCAAGGATGCCTTCCTCCTTCATTGGGGTCAGGGCTTCCTGTATGCATTTCCACCCATTCCCTTGATTCCCAAGACTCTGTTCAAACTCCAGAGGGATCAAGGATCTATGATCCTCATAGCTCCATGCTGGCCACACCAAGTGTGTTACCCTCTACTTCTACATCTCTCCCAAGCCCCCTCCCTGGACTTGGGAGCTGCTCCAGACCTTCTGTCCAAGGAGGAAGGGACTTTGTGGCACCCAAACCCCAAGTCTCTACACCTCAGAGCTTGGTTACTGAAGGCCTAGACCTTCAAGACTGGAATCTTTCTCAACAAGTGAAGGATATCCTCCATGCTTCCAGAAAACCTTCCACCAGGCGTTCTTATGCTTTTAAATGGAAGAGGTTTTCCATTTGGTGTGCTGAAAAGGGTCTTGACCTCTAGCACTACCTTTAAATTCTCTGTTAGACTATCTCCTGCATCTTTCCAATGCAGGCCTTAAAACGAATTCAGTAAGAGTCCATTTGAGTGCTATTGCAGCATCCCTTAAGCCCATCAATGGACATCCTATTTCCTCTCATCCTCACATTGCAAGATTCATGAGAGGCCTAACTTTAACTAAACCTCCCATTAGGCCGCCTCCGGTGGCATGGGACTTAAATTTGGTTCTTGGTCAGCTTATGAAGCCACCTTTTGAACCCTTAGCCACTACCTCCTTGAAGTTTCTTTCCTGGAAGGTTATTTTCCTCATTGCAGTCACTTCAGCTCGCCGCATCAGTGAACTGCAGGCATTAGTGGCTAATCCACCTTATACAAGGTTCCATCATGATAAGGTAGTCCTTAGGACAAATCCACACTTTATGCCTAAAGTGGTCTCACGTTTTCATCTTAATCAAGAGGTATATTTACCTGTCTTTTTTCCAGCTCCTCATGCATCCAGTGCTGAGAAGAATCTTCATACTCTGGATTGTAAAAGAGCTCTTGCTTTTTACTTACAAAGGACACAGCAACATAGAAAGTCTTCCCAGCTTTTTGTTGCGTTTGATCCTTCTCATTTGGGACTTCCAGTCTCTAAGAGAACACTGTCCAATTGGATTGCTCAGTGTATTTTTCGCCTACCAGAGTAAGAACCTTTCTCTGGAGAGCCATGTCACAGCTCATAATGTGAGGGCCATGGCCACCTCTATGGCTCATCTAAATTCTGTGTCCATCGACCAGATCTGTCGAGCGGCCACCCTGGCCTCGGTTCATACCTTCACAGCCCATTACTGCTTGGACAAGGACTCCCGCCGGGATGCCTTGTTTGGTCAGGCTGTCCTCAAACACCTGTTCCTTTCTTAAACAACTCCTACCCTCCTTCCCTGGATGGATGCCTGAGATCCATAGGAGGAAGTAGACCCCTTCCCAGGGTCTCATATCCTTGGGGATCTCCCAGGCATCTTAGCTAGGGAGTCCCCATATGTGAAGACTCATTCCTGCTTGTTCCTGGAGATAGCACAGTTACTTACCTGTAACAGGTGATCTCTGGGAACAGCAGGAATACGTCTACACAACCCTCCCACCTCCCCTAGGAGTTGTATCTCTTTTTCTATCTTTCCTTTCCTCTCTCTCTCTATTGTCTCAGCTTTAAACTCGAACTGAGGAGAGATGGTTAGGAAAGGCGGGAAGGCAGCGTGCAGGCGCTGTGGGATGCTCCCAGAAGCTTTCTTACTGGACGCTGGGGAGCGTTCCCGCGCAGGCTCCGTCGGGACCGACGTACCCATATGTGGACTTATTCCTGCTGTTCCCAGAGATCACCTGTTACAGGTAAGTAACTGCTTTCTCAAGCAGGTCTTACCCCTTCTTAAGTGGATCTCTCTTCCCCTCTCTATTTGACTTGAAAGATTGGTTACTGTCCATATTAATGCTGTTCCAGCATACCATAACCCTTTAAAGGGACAGCCAATTTCTATGGTAATAACAAACAACCGTCTCTTACTGTAACCTGTCCGGTTATATTGCATCTCAGGCTTTCCATGTAAAGTCAATATCCTAAGTGACATCACTTAGGGAAGACATTACTGATCTTCAATGAGTTGGAGGCTACACCGCCTACCACAAATGTTTGTTTCTTTCATTTGGATAGAGGGGTCTTAAAGACCCATCCTTTTTCTGCTAACTAGTCAGATTATCTCCTCTCTTTCCTAGAGCCTTATTCTGCTCCAAGGACAAAGAGCTTCCAACTTTGGCCTACAGAAGCTTTTGCTTCTCCTCAAAAGTCCAACCTCATTAAACTCCCCCAGTTTTTCTTCTGGGATTAGTTCTAGCCATGAAGGCTTCTGACCTCAACCTGTATTGCAAAAATTATGTTCCTCTACTTCACAGTGAGGTAATTTCTTTGAGGATAATGTACTGGCTCTGGGCACAGAGGGCACCAGATCATATTACCCTCAACAAATGCTTTTGCAATACTTTGAGTAAGGTCCATATTGGAAAATTGAAATTCAATATTTGCTAACAATTATGGTCTACACAAGGACTCCCCTCTAGACCCCTTGTTTATTCAAGCTGTTCCACAGCACACCCTTTTTTATTCAACTCCTACCCTCCATTCCTTGGATGCCTGAGGTTCTGGAAAATAGCATGGCCCATCCATTAGGTTTGCAACATGCTGGGGCCTCCTCCAGGCATCTTTAGCTTGGGAGTCCCCCATATGTGAAGACTCATTCCTGCTTGTTCCTGGAGATAGCACAGTTACTTACCGGTGTAACAGGTGATCTCTGGGAACAGCAGGAATAAGTCTGCACAACCCACCCACCTCCCCTAGGAGTTGTCTCTCTCTCTCTCTCCTATAAACCCAACTGATGAGAGGGAAGTGAATGGGCGGGAAGGCAGCGCGCATGTGTGTGGGATGCTCCCAAGGGCTTTCTTTTTGGACGCTGGGGAGCATTCCCCCGCAGGCTCAGTCAGTACCAACGTACCCATATGTAAAGACTTATTCCTGCTGTTCCCAGAGATCACCTGTTGCAGGTAAGTAAATGTGCTTTCTGCGGAGCCGAGAGGTCGCACATCCTGTCACCACAGAAAAAAATCCCTTCTATTCTTCGTTTTTGTGGTTGCGTCTGCCTTCCCTCAATGCTCCACTGGTACTGCCGGTTCTTCATTATTTAAAAAAAAAAAAAAAAATCTTCTGGAGTCTTTCCAGTAATTTTCTCTTAAGGTGCCACGCGCCATTTTGGGCACTAGGCCCAACTTTTCCTTCAAAATGGAAAAACCCGCTTCGGGTTTTAAAAAGTGTTCTGTGGCGGTACCATCTCCGTCACCGACACCCATGAGTGGTGCCTCAAATGTTTAGGTCCTATCCACTCTATTTCAGAGTGTGTTGCCTGTGGAATGATGTCGAAAAGGGGGCGGGCAAAACCGAGCTGCTAAACTTAGCACCCTTTTTCCCTCCGATGCAGCCTCCATGGCATCGTCTTCCTCCCATGGATCTCAAGTAACTAAACATAAAATCGAGCTGGACATCAAAAGGGTAGATCTCCTTCTAGACATTGAGATGCCTCTGGCGTTGCCCTTGAGGGACTTTCACCGGCAAAATTGCCCCAGCGGGAGGCTTCGGCTTCCAAAGCACTAACGGGGCTCCAGGATATTCTCGAGTCTTCAACCTCGGCAGAGCTACTGATGCCATGCTCTGGGGTACCGGCCGCGTCATCCGGTACCGATACCCAAGCATCGGCAGCGTCGATAGACCAGAGATTCTTGGCTATTGAACGCAATCTGGCGGCTCTTCTCACGGCCTCGATGCCCCTGAAACCGCTTCAGACAATTCAACTGGTACCAGCACCGACTGCATCAACATTGGCAGGTATTCTACTGGGACCAAGTTGTGCATGTCTATCCGGCATCGACAAATCAGTACCAGACTACTCAGATGCCAACTTTGATCGGTACTGTGCCTTGCATGATCACCCAGATCGGAGAAACTTCAAATCCTCTGAGTCTGAAGACTCTGCCGATACCAGAGTACTTCTTCCTGAGGATTCCTCTCCTCCGCGTAGGATGTCTCCACCAGAGGATATGTCCTTTCAGGATTTTATCCAAGATGTGGCTCGGTCTTTCCATCAGTGTCTCCTGAAAAAGAGCCTAGGGCAAAGGAATTAGAAATCCTGCAATACCCTAAAGCTCCCAAGGAGGCAACTACCTTACCTATTCATGAGATCCTGCATGATCTCATGTGGTTAGAGGGGTTTCCCACATCCTTAACATCTCCTCTCTCTTGAAGACTCGACACCATGTATCGCGTTCCTCCTTGTCCTGGGTTTCAAAAGACTCAATTACCACACCATTCCATGGTGGTGGAATCAGCTATGAGAAGGATAAAGAGTGCAAGAAGGTATGCATCTAATACAGGACGTGAGTGTAGGACTCTTGACGCCTTTGGACGACTAACCTTCCAGGCTTCCATGCTTTCTGCTAGGATCAGTTCCTATATCTTGTATATGGGAATGTTCCTTAAGGAGGTCACAGATTTAGAGCTTATGAACCCTCTCCTTCCTGATAAGAGGCAAGATTACCTCACCCTTGTCAAACATGCTCAGGATGTTTCTAAGTTTGTGAATTGTGCAGCCTTTGATTTCTCTGAGCGCATAAGCAGAACCTCTGCCATTGCCATAGGTGCACGTAGGATTGCCTGGCTCCCTGCATCTGACTTGGAAATTTGGGTGCAGGATAAACTAGGGAATATTCCTTGCACAGGAGAGAATCTCTTTGGCAAGAATTGGCAGGGAAAAGCTAATGAGAGAGATGCTGACAATATCACTTTGGATAGTTTGTCTAAATCTACAGCTGATCCTGCAAGCAAAAAATCCTATAAGAAACCATTCTTCAGTAAGAGAAAGTTTTATCCCTCCTATACACAGCAGGGGCATCGTTTAGGTCAGTCTGCCCAAAAGGGACAGCAGCAACAACCTAGACAAAGAGACAAAAGCAGCTAAGCCTCAACTGGCTCAGCAGATTGTCTCCACAGGGGTTTTGACTCCTATCTAGAGAACTTTGCCTTCCTGGCCCTGAACAGCCCAGAACCCTCCACCATCCCAGGAAGGTTATGTCATTTTGCCCCCAGATGGGGTCAGATAAAAGCAGAAAATTGTAAAAGGGATACAAGCTTCATTTCCTCAGCATGCCCCCCCCTTCAATGGTAAGACAGTTCAATTCTCAGACCTCTCTCAATGACCAATTAGGTCAAGAGGTCACTGTGCTCCTTGCTCAAGGGGCAATAGAAGAGGTACCCATTCCCCAGCGGGGTACAGGGTTTTATTCCCCTTATTTCCTTATTCCAAAGAAAACAGGAGGACACAGACCCATTTTAGACCTCGGAGAATTGAACAAATTCCTGTTCAAAGAGAAGTTCCAAATGATTTCTCTAGGAACTCTGCTGCCATACCTTCAGAGTCAGGATTGGCTTTGTTCTCTAGATCTCAAGGATGCATACACTCATGTTCTCATCCATCCAACTCACCGAAAGTTCCTTTGATTCCTGTTTAAAGGGAAGCACTACCAATACAGGGTTCTTCCCTTTGGCCTGGCCTCTGCACCAAGGGTGTTCACAAAATGCATGGCTGTGGTGGCAGCATTTCTCTGCACCCTGGGACTATTCGTCTTCCCTTACTTAGACAACTGGCTCATTCAAGCCCCTTCAGAGGCAGAGGCCAGGGTTGCCCTCTCGCACAATGCGCATCCTTCAGTATTTGGGACTTGTCATAAACTTCCCAAAATCCAACCTTGCTCCCACTCAGTCCCTAGAGTTTATAAGAGCTCTGCTGGATACCAGACAGACAAGGGCCTATCTTCCACAGCCCCGCTGCCTTCGCATTGTGAAGTTAGCTTCCCAAACAGTGCTAAAATCTCACCTCACTGTTCGGGAAATGTTAGTTGCTAGGCCACATGGCATCCACCGTGCATGTGGTTCCTTATGCTCGCCTCCATATGAGGGCAGCCCAATGGACTTTATCCACTCAGTGGACTCAGGCGTCAGGTTGCCTGTCAGACAAAATAGCAAACATAGATCGCCTTATTTTGTCCCTCCAATGGTGGCAGTCACTCCAAAACCTTTTGGTGGGGTCTCCTTTACAGCACCCCCCACCCCAGGCCACTCTAACAGATACTTCACAGGTGATTTGGGGAGCCCACCTGCAAGGCCTCTCTACCCGCATCAAATACAAGACAATCCTAAACAAATTCAGAATCAAACACAGGAACTCTGCACTCAGCCTTCAACCTCTCATACAACCCGATGCCAGCATAAGACCGAGGAGAAAAGCCACATCGGACACAATCAACACTCCTAAAGACTACACAAAGGCGTGCAAGTCTACCGCACGAAGAGCTCTATCAATGGCGGCACCTATAATGTGGAATGCACTCCCTGATGAACTGCGATCAACCTAAGGCACTAAGGACTTTTGAAAACAATTAAAGACTTTGCTCTTCCTGGAGCACTACGGCCTGAGCACATAATGGGATCTCCAATCCCATCCTACTGACTTATCCGCATACTTATTGTATATAACACTGTATAAAGCTCATGCTGTAAATAGCACACGCCAATCAATCTACCCACACTCATACACATTCACTGTACAGTATAATCACACACGAAAACACAAATGCCAATTCAACTGATTGTTTGCTGTGTACACCGCCTTGATTGAAGGATAAGGCGGGATAGAAATACCCTTTAAATAAATAAAAATAAAATAAATGAAATACCCAGGGTACCTGGACTCCACAGGAGGCCTATTTACACATCATTCTCCTAGAACTCAGAGCAATTTTCCTTGCTCTTTGAGTATTCCACACCCAGCTCAGCTATAAGACAGTTCTAGTTCAAACAGACAATCAAGTAGCTATGTTCTACATGAACAAGCAGGGTGGAACAGGCTGTCGCTTTGCAACGAAGCTTTGCGACTATGGGCTCTTGCCAGAGAGCATCGGATTCATCTCCTTGTGTATCTTCCAGGCATTCAAAAGTCTTGGGCAGACACTCAGTTGAGTTCTGCTTCCACACGAATGGTCTCTCCAGGCAGACCAGGTGGCCAAAGGTTTTCAAATTTGGTGAACCCCGGACATAGACCTCTTTGCAAGTCCGCTGAATGCCCAACTTCCCCGGTTCTGTTTTAGAATTCCAGCTCAGGGTTGTCAGGCCAGGGATGCTTTCCTCCTCCATTGGGGTCAGGACTTCTGTATGCCTTTCCACCCATTCCCCTAATTCCCAGAACCCTGTTCAAGCTTCAGAGAGACAGAGGTCATATGATCCTCATAGCTCCAAGTTGGCCACAACAAATGTGATGCCCTCTGCTCTTACATCTCTCTCAAGCTCTGCATCTGGAGTTAGGATCTGCTCCAGATCTCCTTTCTCAAGAGGACGGAATGCTGTGGCATCCCAATCCCCAGTCTATGCATCTCAGGGCCTGGTTGCTGAAAGCCTAGAACTTCACGGTCTTAACCTTTCCCAGCAGGTAAAGGATATCCTATATGCTTCCAGGAAGCCTTCCATAAGACGCTCTTATGCATTCAGGTTGAAAAGGTTTACCATATGGTGCTCGCAGAAGGGTCTTAACCCTCTTGCGATACCTCTGGAATCATTACTGGAGTATCTCCTTCATTTATCAAATGTAGGGCTTAAGACCAATTCAGTGAGTTCATTTGAGTGCTATTGCAGCTTCTTTCAAGCCTCTAAATGGACAACCTATTTCCTCTCATCCTCTCATAGCGAGATTTATGAGATGCCTTCTTTTAACTAAGCCTCCCATTAAGCCACCGCTGGTGGCATGGGACTTGAATCTGGTTCTTGGGCAGCTCATGAAACCACCTTTTGAACCATTAGCTACTACCTCTTTGAAATTCCTTTACTGGAAGGTCATCTTTCTTATTGCAATCACATCAGCACATCACATCAGTGAATTGCATGCGTTGGTGGCTGATCCTCCTTTTACAAGGTTCCATCATAAGGTAGTCCTTAGGACTCATCCACACTTTATGCCAAAGGTGGTGTCACCTTTTCATTTAAACCAAGCGGTTTCCCTTCCTGTATTCTTCCCAAGGCCTCACGCCTCAAATGCAGAAAGGGATCTTCGTACTCTGGACTGCAAAAGGGCTTTGGCCTTTTACTTGCAAAGGACACAGCAAATAGAAAGTCCTCTCAACTCTTTGTTGCTTTTGATCCTAGTCATTTGGGACTTCCAGTCTCCAAAAGAACACTGTCCAGCTGGATTGCAGTGTGTATATCTTTTGCCTATGAGAGTAAAAACCTTCCTCTTGAAGGCCATGTCACAGCTCACAATGTGAGAGCCATGGCAGCCTCTATGGCTCATCTTCACTGTCTATCGACGACATCTGTCGAGCAGCTACTTGGGCTTCGGTTCATCCTTCACAGTCCATTATTGCTTAGACAAGGACTCCAGCTGGGATGCCTTCTTTGGTCAAGCTGTTCAACACCTGTTCCATACTTAATCAACTCCTACCCACCATCCCTGGTAGGATGCCAGAGATCCATGGGGGAAAGTGGAGCCCTTTCGCAAGGGCACACAACTTCTGGGGCCTGCTCCCTGGCATCTGCAGCTAGGGAGTCCCCATATGTGAAAACTACATTCCTGCTTGTTCCTGGAGATGGCATAGCTACTCACCTGTAACAGGTGATCTCTGGGAACAGCAGGAATTTAGTCCACAACCCACCCACCTCCCCTAGGAATTGTATCTCTCTTTCCCTCTTTGTCTCAGCTTTAAACTCAACTGGGGAGGGACAGTTGGGAAAGGCGGGAAGGCAGCACGCAGGTGCTGTGGGATGCGCCCAAAAGCTTTCCTATTGGACACTGGGGAGCTTTCCCGCGCATGCTCGGTCGGTACCTGTATGTGAAGACTAAATTCCTTCTATTCTCGGAGATCACCTGTTACAGGTGAGTAACTATGCTAAACTGCCAGAGGGACTCTGACGACTCCGAGAAACATCCCACCAAGGTCCTCAAGGAGGATTCCTCAGCCGGCAGAGACAGTGTGAGGTTCCTTGAGGCCATAGTCCTAGTCAAGGACACACTTGCAAGTGTGAAGGTTGCAGAACCTTCTGGCCTGGAAACTAGAATGGTGGCCTTGGAGCAGAACATCACTGCTATCGTAGCCCTGCAGTAGGCGATGATGGCTGGTTCATCTGCCCTAATGACTGGACCCTTGACTGCGAGGGAGTCTCTGGTTGTCGAGCTGAATGCCACTTGCCTCGGGTAAGTCCTTTGTGCTAGTTGAGATCCCGGTCCCGTTCGTCAGGCATCTGGTCCTTGCTGGCCAGTGTCTGTGATTTGGACCCTAGGTCCTTGGTAGGCTGCTGACCACTCGACTCTGAGTGGGAGACGGACAACCAGGCCTTTCCGGACACCAAGTGGCACCAAGATATTCCCTCGGACCCGGTGCCACTCTCCTCCTGAGGAGCTAGCCTTCCATGATTTTGGCAGGGACATGGCCAGAGCGCACTCAGTGCAAACCAAAGTTGAGGAAGACCTGCACACAGGAATTGGAGATTCTTCAGTATGAGTTTCTACTCAAAGAAATCTTCACGACTTGCTCTACAGAGGCAGCACAGCCGCAGAGGCCAGTCATGCTGCAGGACGCACAACCCTCCTCCTGGGGATTCATCATTAGCTACCCCAAATCGCACCTCTCTCCAGCCCAGAGTCTGGAGTTCATAGGTGCTCAGCTCGATACATTACAGACCAAGGCCGTCCTCACCAGGGAGAGGGCAGAACGCCTCAGACAGCTAGCGATGAAATTTCAACACTGCTGGTCATTACTAGCTTGTCTCGGCCATATGGCCTCCACCGTCCACATGTCCCTGCTAGCCCACTTACACATGCGGGCAGCCCAGTTGTTCCTCCACTCGCAGTGGACACAAGCCACAGACAGACTGAGGGACAGTATCAGGGTACCTGCCAGCTGGTAGTGTCCCTCGGCTGGTGGCAACTTCTCCGCCACCTCTGAGCAGGGATGCCCCTCCAGGCACCTGTGACCCAGAGGCTCCTGACTATGGACGCCTCCCTCATAAGGTGAGGGGGCACACTGTGAGGACAGCTTAGCTGGTCGCAGGCAGAATCTTGGCTTCAGATCAATCTCCTGAAGCTCAGGGAGATTTCCCTGGCCCTACGGGTGTTTTGCCACCACCTGCATCACCAGTCCATACCTATTCAGACTGACAACCAAATCGCCATGTTTTGTCAGCAAACGGGGGCATGGGGTCGTACTCCCTCTGCCAGGAGCAGTGACCCTGTTGTCCTTTGCAGTGTGCAACAGCATGCTCCTGCAGGCGGTTCACCTTCCAGGCCAAGACAGCCTTCTGGTGGACGCGAGTGGTGCCTGGACCTGAGTGGCTGCTTGACTCTTCCACCTTTGGACTTATTTGCTACCCCAGACAACACCCAGCTACCCTGCTTCTGCTCATGGCAACACACCCAGAGAGGGTGGCGGATGCCTTCCTGATCCCATGAAAGGAAGACCCACTTTATGCTTTCCTGCCGATCCCTCTAGTCACTAAGATCCTCTTCAAGGTCCAGCATCTCTAATACTAATTGCACCTAGGTTGCCCAGACAGCCCTGGTTCCCATTGCAGCACTCCCTATTCCGCTGGGCTGTGCCCCAGACCTCATGGCACAGGAGAGCTCCCTCCTGCATCCCAGTCTAGGATCTCTAACGCTAAAAGCATGGCTGCTGAAAGGATAGCATTGGCCCCTTTCAACCTCATACGAGAAGTCAAGGAGGTCCTGCTAGTCTCCAGAAAGCCACCCACTAGGCGAATATATGCCTTCATATGGCAAAAGTTCTCCATATGGTTTGCAGAGAGACTGGAGAACCCGTTCTGCCAGGTGCAGTTAGTGCTCCAGTACCTACTGCATCTGTTGCACACTGGGCTGAAGTCCAACTCAGTGAAAGTGCACCTGAGTGCAGTAGCGACACCACCACCACCCTTTTGAGGCAAACCCCTCTCAGGTCATTCTCTGGTCTCTTGGTTCCTCCGGTGCCTCCCATTTTCTAAGCCCCCTATCCACCCTCCAATGACACAGTGGGATCTCAGCGTGGTGCTCTCACAGCTCAACCAGAACGCCTTTTGAGCCGCTAGCCACTTGCCATCTGTGGTATCTTTCATGGAAGGTTGCCTTACTGGTGGCCCTCATGTCCTCCCAGAGTGTAAGTGAGCTTCAGGCCCTGGTGGCAGAGCCACCATGTTTATGATTCTACAAGAACCAGGTTGGTGCTCTGCACCCACCCCAAATTCCTCTCCTTTCCACCTTAACCAGGAGGTGGTTCTTCCCAGTCGGGAGGAAATTGTACGTCATACAATGGATTACAAATGGGCCCTGTCCTACTTTAAAGCAGATCCAGGCCCATCGCAGAGCTCCTCAGTTTTTCGTATGACCCCAGCAGACTTGGGGCTTCCTGTGACTAAGCAACTTGGGCAGTGACTTTGGGCTTCCTGTGACTGTCTACTTGGGTGGTGGACCGCATTGGCCTTGCCTATGAGTGAGCTAGGCTCTCTGGAACACTGGATCACAGCACATCATGTGAGAGCAATGGTCACATCAGTGGCAAACCTGCGCTCTGTACTTGTGACGGAGATCTGCAAGGCCGCCACATTGTCTTCAGTTCACATGTTCGCAGCTCACTTCTGCCTGGAGAGCAAGTCCCATCAGGACAGTGCTTTGGCCAGATGGTACTCCACAATCTTTTTGGGGTGTTGGCAACTCCTGCCCTCTGACCCTTTTGTGTTCAGGCTACCGGAGTGATGGTGCCGCTGGATGTTAGGGTCTTAGAATCTCTCAATAGGGACTCATCTTCTGCAACTCACGACTACCTGACTTGGCTGCTGTTGGTGCTGTCGTGGTTTGGTCCTCGGCAGCCTGGAGCTAGGGAGTCCCATATGTGAGGACTGACTTCCTGCTTGCTTCCTGGAGAAAAGTTATCACCTTTAACAGGTGTTCTCCAGGAACAGCAGGAATCTGTCCTCACAACCCTTCCTCCTCCCCTGGAAGTTGCCTCCCTACTTTTTTTTTTTTTAAACTACCGTCCTAGCTATGTCATCTGACTGAGCAAGATGGGACCATTCATGCATGGTAGCATATCCCAAAGGCTTTCTTTGAAAGCTGGGGTAATGCTTCCATGTGGGCTCCATCGGTGCTGATGCCACCCATTTGAGGATGGATTCCTGCTGACCCTGGAGAACACCTGTTATAGATGAGTAACTACACTATACCCACAGACCAATGAGGGCTGTAAAGTTTAGTAGAGGCAAGCTAAGCTGAAGGTCAGAACAGAATATCCAATGTGGCTGTTCCCTGAGAATAAGCAGTTCATGCACTCCGATATGTTGAATGATCTCTGGGGCAGTGCTGAATGGATCCCTCATCCAGAGCTTTATTTTAGCCACACACCTCTGTAGTATATCTCCAGATTTTTGCTTTAACACTGACAGCTGTCATAAAAAATAGACTAAAGCTTTGTGGAATACTCCCTGACACAGCTCTGGCAAAACACTGTCAGAGTCTGAGTTAGAGCAGTAGATGAAATAAGGTTAAGATCATTTTTCTTTTCCACTAGCATATGAGCATATAAAAATATGTACAGAATTGAATAACTTTTATATTAAAAAAAAAAAATTGGCTGCTGGAAGCTTTTTTACTGACTGCTAAAAATTGAAGCCTTGGAGATAGCTAATCATTCAGAGAGGTCTTTTTTTCCTTCCCAGTAATTGATGGTTGTAATTGTACAAGATAATGGATTTTGGGTTCTTCCAAAGTGTGGATACTAAAATAGTCATTCCCATATGCTTAGACTATTTTAGTAGCTGCTCTCTTGACTCTGAATTGCAGACAGTACTCTAAAATGAAGTCTTGTCACCTTTCTCTTGCTGGCCCTTACTCTCTCCCTATACACCCAGGCAATCCTGACTTCTGCCATCAGCTTTTCTACCTATTTGGCCAACTTAAGACTATGCACAGAAGTACTTCATCTAACAGGTTCACATGTGATGTGGATTGACCCTATTGGAAACAGGATACTGGGCTCAGTGGACCTTTGGCCTGACCCAGTATAGCATTTGTTTTATGTTCTTAATGTCTTAATATTGAGCCACACCATAGTCATCACTGGATGCCAGATGATCACCCAAACCATAACATCAGAAACAGACTTTAGTGCCTTGCCAACCATATGTAAGTGTTGTCCATAACATAGTTGTACTGTTTTTTTCATGATAGGTGACATACACCTCAAATTCCTGCCTCAGGTTCTGTTCTGTTAGCCAGTTTTCCGTCAGTATTCCTTTCCAGATGGAGGCAAACTTGCCTTTAACTGGTGGATTGAGCCAAAATCAAAATGGTTGTCTTCCTTATCGTCCCTCCAGTCCAGTCCGCACCTCTGGGTAGTGCACCTCCTCTAGCAGCTTGGAGACTGAGCATGTCCAAAACTGATGTCACCAGTACTAATACTGCTGGCACTGCCCACCAGCTCCCAGTATGCTTGGTCTCAAAGCAGCTGGAGGTAGTGAGCCAGGGGTGTTAACTGAGGAACAAATAAGGACTTGGGGTTTCTTTGGTTTTGTGTTTAATTTACTTTGGATTTGGTGGTTGATTTGCAGTTTAAAAAAAAAAAAAAGACAGGAGCATACAGAGCAGCAGCGAGGAGGATCTCGGTCGGCCCTGTCCTCCTTCTCCCTCCTTTGGAATCCAGGAGGGGGCTGTTGAGGCACTTGGTGGCTCCCGATCCCGTGATCGAGTGAGGAGCTGCAGTTTCTTGCTGCAGCAGTAGAAGAGGAAAGTGGCCTGCTCTGCCTTCTCAGTGCCGAAGCCGTTGTAAGGCTGAGCGTGAGGTCGGTGTCTTCCCTGTCTCAACTCCCATGGCCAGCCATTCTTTGCTGGTAGCTCTTCACGCCGGTACAAAGCAAGGATTCAGCTATGTCGGGGAGATTCCTTTGCTCCCTTTTAAAGCTCGATAGGGGGAAAAAGGTCCTGCTGCCGTGTGGTGCCCAGGGGAGGCAGCAGCTGCTCCTGCTGAAGCGCAGGAAAACCAACGCAGTTCCTTTGTCCACATTGTTTTGGCGCTCCTTGGGGTGAGCGAGTGAAAGGCCCGTCCGTCCATGGTTTCAACAAGTGTTTGCCTGGCAGTGTTCCCTGGGAGGCTTAACTGTCTGGGTTAAACTTTTTTATTTTTGCTGTAAGTTTTGAATTAGGTGCAGACTCCTCTTTCCTGGTGAGTGCTCCTAGGCAGCTGCGTCCGCAGGGTTTAGTCTGTGGAGCCCAGCTGGTGGATGGGTACTAGGTGTCCTAGGCAAAACATCAGTCTTGCGCCTCTTCGCATTTAGCTCTCGGCTCTTAATCAAATTTTTGGGGAAGAGGGGAGGGTTATCAAACTTAATTGGGGAGGGATGGTGTTGAAACAATTACAAAGAATCCTATAAAAATGCATATTTATGCATGAGTTTTAAATATTTGATTCCATATTGTCCTGCTAGACCAGTCCAAACAAATGGGTTATGTTCCCCTACGAGCAGATTGAAGACAAAACCATTGAAAAGCCCAGGTTTCAATAACATTATTCCTAGCCTTTATTTGCCTCAGCCACCAGAGGTCTCTTCAGTATTTCTTTTGTCTCCAGCAGATGATAAATGGATTTTCTCTTTTGAAGAAAATCTTAAGAACTGAAAGGAAAAGATTGATAAGGCTCGTGAAAGGCCACTTTGAGGGTGAATCTGTCACTTGAGCATGACTTGGGAAGCTCCACTAGACTACTGTCTTTTTGGTAGCCATAGGGGGAGAGAATTTGGTTCAGCTTAGCCTGGATAAGAATGTTGAGTAGCCAGAGAATTGGAAGGATAGATGAATTTAGCAGCTATACACAACCACCTTACCCCCTCTCCTCCTCCTCTGTCCCCCCTGCTCTCTTCTGAAGATTGTGGAAGCTGCCTGCCAGACATATTAAACGCAATGCTGCCAAGCCAGAGAGTTTCATGGGAGTAGAGCTGAGCCTGGCCCAGATCCTCTGCCTGGGGCTCTCGGGCTGAGTACCAAGGCTCAGGAGCCTGTGTAGTGAGCAGCATCTCCTTTCTGTAAGCCTCTGCCCACTCCTTGTGGGGCATGTCTCGGGAATCCCGTAGGTACTGGCTTGGAGAGCCTTTCTTCCCATTATGGACTTCAGTTTCACTCTCGGTACGTTCATGGAGCGCTTGGGACCTGGTCCTATCCAGAGAACAATCCTCACGGGCTGTGCATTGAAGGTTTTGAGGCCCATTCTCTGGTCCCTCCGGCTGGAGGCACACTTCGCCTCGTTTTTCAAGAAGGGGCCTGGATCACCAAGGATCTGTTGGATGCGCGTCCCTAGTCAGTATGACTATATCCTGGAATTCAAAGAACTGATCCTAGGCACTTTTGTCTTCTCCCCTTTTGGATCTGTGAATAACAGGACCGCTGTGCGGATCACCTTGGACAAGTTGTCGTCCCCGTCCTCCCCCTCCCCGAAGTCTGAGATACCCATTCTCCCAGATGATTGGGGCACTGGCAGGTATTCTATCTGTTTTGTGATGCCGACATGGAAGGAACATTGTGGCCCATTCTGGACCCTCCGGTTTGTCAAATGCTTATCAGTCATGCGCTTCTGGATGGAAACTTTGCTACCTAGGACAAATGGTGCGTCAAAGTGAGTTCCTGGCATCTCCTGATTTGTCCGAGGCGTATTGTCTTATCCCACGCTGGGGGATCAGCAAAATATTTGTTTTGTAGTGCTTGCCTCTCTTCAGTTTGCCGTCCTCCCTTTTGGGCTCCCTACTGTCCCAAGGACCTTCTCCAAGGTCATGGTGGTGGCTCCAGCGCCCAGAGTTTTGTGTGCACCCATATCTGGACTACTAGCTCCTCTGAGCCCCTTTTCCTTCATAGGCATCTCTGGTAGCTTCACTGAGTGGTGTCTTTTCTGATAAGCCTCAGCTGGGTGATCACTTGGAAAAAGAGCCAGCAGTTGTATTCCCAGTTTCTGGGAGCACCTGTCGATTCTAAAGTGTGCCGAGTCTTCCTGCCAGAGGAGAAAATCAAAGGCTGTTGGATTGCCTGGGGCTGTTCTGTTAACAGTAGGTTCCCAAAGTCAGAGTTGATCTTCAGCTCCTTGGTTTGATGGCTGCAACTATCAAGATGGTGCCACAGATGTACTCATCTCTCCAACTATTGTTACTGGCTTGTTGGTCCTCAAGTTCTCGGCAGTTTGAGCTCGGGCTCCCTCTCCCAGTGATGGTGATGGCCAGCCTGCAGTGGGGCGTGCTGCTGGATGATCATTCATGGATCCTTCTGATAGATGCTGGTCTCATTGGGCTGGGGAGACCATTGCCAAGCCGGTTGGCCATGGAACCGTAGGTAGATGGTGTGGTCCATCAACTGCCTCGAGGTGAAAGTTGAGGGCAAGGTGTTTTGAGAGTTCTTGGGCAATGCCACAGTGGTGGCTTAGGTCAGTTGGCAAGGCAGCACAAATAGTGCCGGTGTAATCATTGAGATGGCCACCCAAGCAAACAGGAGAGCCAAGAAGCTCCTCTGTATCGTTCCATGGTACGACCGCACCTTGAATATTGTGTGCAATTCTGGTCGCCGTATCTTAAAAAGGATATAGCGTTATTAGAAAAGATACAGAGAGCCACCAAAATGGTAAAGGGGATGGAAGGCTACTTCTATGAAGAGGCTACAAAGGTTAGGGCTCTTCAACCTGGAAAAGAGACGGCTGAGGGGAGATATGATAGAGGTCTATAAATTAATGAATGGAGTGGGAACGGGTAAACGAAGGTCAATTGTTTACGCTATCAGAATATAGAAAGACTAGGGGACATGCAATGAAGCTACAGGGTAAATTATGTAAGACGAGAATTTTTTCACTCAATGTGTAATCAAACTCTGGAATTTGTTACCGGAGGATGTAGTAAGAGCTGTTAGTGTAGCTGGGTTTAAAAAAGGTTTGGACAAGTTCCTGGAGGAAAGGTCCATAAACCATTATTAAAAAGGGACCCAGGATATCAATGCTTGGCCCAATACAAGCATTGTGGAACCTGTGTCTTTTGGGGATACTGCTAGGTACGTATGACCTAGATTGGTCACTGTTGGAAACAGGATACTGGGCTTGATGGACCTTGGTCTGACCCAGTATGGCATATCCTATGTACTTATGACTCTACTTGCCGAGGTGGATACTGTGGAAACTGATTTTCTCTGGGACTAAGCAGGAAGTCTGTCCTCCCATATGGGTGATGTCACTAATGGAACCCACACAGGAATGCTTCCCAACTTCCATTGGAAACATTTGCAAGGTTCTCCATGCTTGCACCCAAAGGAGTCATCTTACTTCAGTCATCTTTTTTTCTGCGGTGTCCATTGGATGTTAGTCTGGTCCTCTGGGGGGAGAAAGGTTGACCTTTTCGGTATCTTTTTGCTCTTTTTCAGTTGCATACTGTCTCCTGTGCCTTGGCACAGTGTGGTCCCCCCCCCCGTTTTCTTTTTGCCTTTTGAGGCGTGTGGGTCTTTTCTCTTGTGCCCCTGGTTGACTGGGACATTGGAGTCTTTTAACTTGGCAGAAGTCATCTTCCCCAAATGTCCAAGCCAGCCAGCGGCTTAAAAAAAAAGTACCCATTGTGCCAGAACATCTCAGTGATGGATCTCCACAACTGGTGTCTTCAGTACTTTGAGCTGTATTGAGCCCTCCAATTGCACTCTGTCGTCAGATGATGCTCAGGGGCTTCATAATTGAGAGAAACAGCAGGAATAGCTGCTTGGAGCTTCGGAATCATTGGCATCTGCATAGGCACCCTTGAAGACTCACTCCAGGGCATCGACTTCACACAAGGTCCAGGCCAACTCAGCTGCAAGGACACAGGGCATTGTACTAAAGGCTGCTCTTTAAAGAGGAGGGCCCCTAGAAGGACCAGACTCCAGCCCTGTCAAAGAGGAATGCTGAGCCCAGAGTGAAGGCCCTGGGTGATGGGACTCTTGAGGGCGAGGGCTGGGGGCTGGCAGATAACTCCAGAGGTTACCATTGTGGAGTCCCTGCCGAGGGCACTGGCATCAGCACCGGAGGCTTTGCCGGCTCTGACATCGGAGGCTGCGTTCCTTGCACAATACATGAAGGCCCTCGAGCACAGCCTGTCTGCGTTCCGTAACCAGTAGGCTGGCTGGGACCTGGTTCCTCAGTGCCGTTGACGGGCCCCGTCCACTGCACCGGCTTCTCCATTGAAGGTGCAACCTGTCTTGGAGGTGCATGTCCTCTTCCAAGGTGACAATGGTTTGGGGGATGTTTGATGTCCTTCCTGAGCACCTCTTTTCTCCACTGAGTATCTTGGGATCAAACTGCCCAGAGCCTGACACCTTCCACACCTGACCAGTGCTGATGCTGGGAGGAATTGTGTTGGTATTTTGAGTTGTTTTCTGAGTCTGATTCAGGTGCTTGGGAGACTGAGGAGTAGGAGTCGCCTGAGACTATAAGGCATCAGGACATCCCCCTCCGATCCTTCACTTCCCTATGATAGGAGTGTCTCCCCTGCCCTCCCAGTGGACCTTTTCTTTCAGGAGTTTGTGAGAAATATAGGGAAAGCATTCACTATCAAGGCCAAAGAGGAGCCAAGGGCTAAGGAACTAGAGATCCTTCAGTATTCCTCTCCCCTGAAGGAAGCCGTCATGGTGCTAGTGCACTGGATCCTTGAGAGACTCCTCTTTCGGATGTGGGAAACGCCTCTCATAGTGCCCACCGTGAATCGTCCCCTTGATTCCATGTACAGAATGAGCAAGAGCCCCAGCTTCAAGAAACCACAACTTCCCCATAAGTCCATGGTGGTTGTCAGCTGTGCGCTGTATCAAGAGCTCCAAAACTCATTCTCTAGTGCCCCCATGCCAGGAGGCACACACCATGGATGGCTTTGGTAGGAAATGCTACCAAGGCTTGATGCTGGTGGCCTGTATCCAGACCTAACTGTACATGGGGTTGTACCTCAGATTTCACTGGGCTCTCCACTGAGCTGTCTGAAACAGCTCCAGCAGTACCAGGATTTCTGCAAATTCATGACAAGCAGCTTATGATGGCTTGAAGTCGGTGACTCAGGTGGGCATTGGGGCCCGTCACCTTGTGTGGCTGCAGTCCTTGAACCTGGAACAGGGTCCAGGACAAACTGAAAGTTGTCCCCTGCAGAAGTGAAAACCTCTTTGGGGAAACCAATGGTGGAGAAGGCTGGTGAGCTGTTGAGAGAGCAGCCCCCATTGAATTAGTTCTCCAGAAAGACCCCAGACCCTTCTAGGTGGAAATTCTTGGGAAAGAAGTCCTATTTTCGCAAGAAAAAAAGTCCTATGGCTCCTACAACTTGTACCAATTCTACCAGCAGACACAGCAGAGCCAACAGCAGAAGGGTCAGAAACAGCATCAACCACGCCACCCTAAGGCCCTAAAGCCAGTGCTGCAGCCTCACCAGGTGGTGGATTTTGACTCCTTCAGGGACATGGCCGTTCTTCCCCTCCTGGACTGTCCCAGGTGGAAAGAAGACTGATCCACTTTGTCCACAGGTGGCCATGCATAAGACTCCTCGGCCACCAAGATAGTCCAGGATGGCTATCTACTGCACTTTGATCAGCTTCCTCCTCCACTCTTCCCAGGGGAGTACCACCTCAACCCCCATCACTGCATGTTGCTCCAGCAAGAGATCCATTCCCTCTTGGCTGACCAGACGGTGGAATCAGTTCCCCCATCCCAGATGGGAAGGGGTTTCCACTCCTGCTATTTGCTGGTTCCCAAAATGACAGGACGTGTTCGGCCCATTCTGTCTTTTGAAAGCTCAATCGGTTTCTGGCGAGGGAAAAGTTCAAAATAGGGTAACATGCCCAGGAACACCATCTCCAACCTGAAGATTGGGTATGTTCACTGCATCTTAATGATGCATATGCTCGCAACGAGGATGCCCAATCCATGGAAACTGTAGAGCCCTTAAATGACAGTCATTGCCCAGTCTCCTGATAAAGCACCAAATATGAAGAAAAACTCAAGGAACTTAAAACTACTACTACTACTTGGTGATTCCATCATCAGAGGCACCAACTTGGGAACACAGTTCAAAGGAGAGAAGTTAGTCAAATGCCTCACAGGCTCTTCAGCTAGCAGGAATACAAACCAAATTGTTGATGTACTTAAGGCTGAAAGTGAGCACTCCAAAATTGATGTCCTCCACTTGGGTACAAATTACCTGGCTAGAAACAGTGCCACTACAATTCAAAGGGACTTCCAAATTCTGGGAGAGAAACTGAAGCCCGTTAACACTGTAGCATTCTCAGAAGTTCTACCTGTTCTTGGCAAGGGGGCAGAAAGGCTACATCACATAAACAGCTTTGACACATGGCTCCAGACCTGGTGCAAACAAGAAGGATTCAGATTTATAGGCGACTGGGGAAACAGATGGACCAACAAGAGACTATACTGTGCTGATGGACTGCATCTCTGTCGCAGGGAAAAGAACCCTAAACGAAAAATTCAGGTAGTATGTGGATATGCATTTAAACTAGAAAAAGGGGGTGACAGATGGGGAAGGACAAGTTCAGGACATCACTCCCGGCAAAAGTAGAATAACATCAGAAACAGCCACACTTAAAACCACACATCAAAAGCAAGTGGGAAGAAATGGGCTGAACAAAATCAATGCAAAATACATGGAAGCCAGTTAAATACTGGAAAGCAATGAGCACAAATGCTCGAAGCTTAGCCAACAAAGTTCTGGACCTGGAAGCCCTAATGGTGGAAATGGACTTGGACATTGTGGCCATTACAGAAACATGGTTTAATGATTGCATGATTGGGATATAGCCATAGCTGGCTATAATCTATTCAGAGGAGACAAAGTGGAAGAGGAGGAGGAGTAGCCTTGTATGTCAAAAGCAATATTAAAGCTACTGAAATGCAGGGGCATGGGCAAAAGAAGCGCTCTGGATTGTGTTGGAAAGAGGAGATGGCACTACTGTCCATACTGCTGTAGTCTACAGACCTCCAACTCTAATCGAGAGAACGAATTGATTATAGATATTGCCAAGATAGCCACAAAGGGGAAGCGTGATCATACTAGGTGACTTTAATCTACCCGATGTGGATTGGATTACTCCTGCTGAGAATATGGAAAGAAGCAAACAATTTTTGGATGCTTTCCAAGCTTGCAAACAGAGGAACACACAAATGAATACAGGATCAAACTCATAGAGACAACAAGAGAGATAAGGAAAGCAAAATCAAAGGCAGAGGAAAAGATGGCTAAAGATGTGAAGTGTGGCGACAACTTTCTTCAGGTATATTCGGGAAAGGAAGATCAGAGGTGGAATTGCAGGACTCGGAAGTGCTGGGAATGGACTTGTGGAAAGTGACATTGAAAAAGCAAAATTGCTAAACAAATACTTCTGCTCTGTTTTACTAAAGAAAATCCTGGAGATGGACCAGCTGTGACACCCAAATATAAAAATGGGAATGAAGTAGATACCGCACCATCCACAGAAGATGTGTTAGAACAACTTGCGAAACTGGAAGTGGACAAGGCCATGGGACTGGATGGGATACATCCCAGGATACTGAAAGAGCTCAGAGGTTCTTGCAGGGCCGTTAAAGGATGTTTTCAACAGATCCTTGGAAACAGGAGAAGTTCCTCAGGACTGGAGAGTGGCTGATGTGGTACCTCTTCACAAAAGTGGTGACGGAAGAAGTGACAAACTACAGGCCCATGAGCCTTACCTCATTGGCGGGAAAAGTAATGGAGGCACTCCTGAAAGAGCGAATAGTGGACATTCTCAAAACCTAACAGGTTGCATGATCCGAGGCAACATAGTTTTACCAAAGGAAAATCTTGCCAAAGAAATCTGAGTTCTTTGACTGGGTGACCAGAAAACTAGATCAGGGGCATGCGATGGATATCTACCTGGATTTCAGCAAAGCCTTTGATACTGTTTCTCATAGGAGGCTTATCAATAAACTCAGTAGTTTGGGGATGGGTCCCAAGGTGGTGAACTGGATCAGAAATTGGTTAACTGACAGACAGAAGGTGATGGTAAATGGAGCTCACTCGGATGAAAGGAGGGTGATTAGCGGGGTGCCCCAGGGTTCGGTCCTGGTCCCGGCACTGTTCAATGTATTTGTGAGTGATATTGCTGAAGGACTGAATGGAAAAGTCTGTCTTTTTGCAGATGACACGAAAATTTGCAATAGAGTGGACTCCCCTAAGGGAGTGTTTAACATGAGGAAAGATCTACAAAAGCTGGAAGAATGGTCTAATGCTTGGCAATTAAGATTTAATGCAAAGTGCAGTGTCATGCACTTGGGTAGCAGAAATCCAAGGGAAATGTATGTGATAGGGGCAAGAGTTTGGTGTGCACGGATCATGAGAAGGACCCTGGTGTGATTATTTCTGAAGATCTCAAGGTGGCAAAACAGTGCGACAAGGCGGTGGCAAAAGCCAAGATGATGTTGGGCTGCACACAAAGAGGAATTACCAGTAGAAAGGAAGAGGTACTAATGCCACTGTATAAGTCACTGGTGAGGCCTCGCTTGGAATACTGTGTTCATTTTCTGAGACCATGTCTCGCAGAGGATGTAAAAAGACTGGAAACTGTTCAGAGGAAGGCAACCAAAATGATTTGGAGCCTCTGTCAGAAGCCTTATGAGAAGAGACTGAGAGGAGGGATAGGGGAGATGATTCAGACCTTTAAATACTTAGAGAAATAATGAACAAACAAACCTCTTCCAAAGACAGGGAAGCTGTAAAACTAGAGGGCATAACTGAAGCTGCAAGGTGGTAAATTGAAAGGCAATATCAGGAAATACTTTTTCACTGAAAGGGTGGTAGATGCTTGGAATGGCCTCCCGATGGTGGTGGTGGGGGCAAACACAGTGACGAAATTCAAAATGGCATGGGACAGACAGTGGATCCCTTTACAGCAACAGGATAAAATCAAAATAAACTTAACTAATTTTTCAACATACAGGGGTGTCCTAGATAGACCGGTGGGTTCACCCCTAAACAAAGATATGGGGAGGGGTGGCCTGCACAGATCGGCAGGTGCACCTACTCTTGCCATCTTACTGGGCAGACTAGATGGACCATACTGGTCTTTATCTGCCGTCATTTACTATGTTACTATGTAATCTCATTTACCCTCACCACAGGCGTCATGGTTGAGCAGACGTCCGTACAGAGTACTGCCCTTCAGCTTTGCCTCTGCCCCCAGGGTCTTGGTGGTAATGGCTGCCTCTCTCCGCACCCAGGGGGTGTTTGTTTTCCCTTATCTGGGCAACTGGTTGATCATGGCCAGAACACTGGCAGAATTCAAGCACTTGATCCATGTCCTTATAGCACCTAGGCTTTGTGATCAATTATCCCAAATCCCATCTGCAGCTCATGTTCATTGGGCTCTACTTGATATTACTCAGGCTCAAGCTTATCTGTTGGAGAACAGAGCCCAGCACTTGATAGCCCTGTCTGTCGAGATCCAACATTCTTCCCTAGTCACAGCTCATCAGAGACCTGTGACTCCTCAGCTATATGCTTCCACAGTCTGTTACACCAATGGCAAGGTACTCCAGATGCGTCAGGCACAGTGGAAGCTCTGCACTCAATGGCACCAGGTGACTGGCTGCCTCAGGGGCAGGGTCTGAGTAACTCCCCTGCTCAGGGAGCCCCTCTGCTGGTGGCAGCAACACTCCAACCTCCTTGCAGGGCTTCCCTTCCATTCTTTGCCACATTAATGCATCCTGACTTCAGATGCCTCCAAGACTGGCTGGAAAGCCCATCTCGATGGACTATGTACGCAAGGTCTTTGGACGACTTGTGAGAGGCTCAACCAGATCAATCCTGCGAGCCTTTCAGTAGCATCTCTCTAACCATGTAGACCTCATCCAGATGGACAAACAGGTGGCCATGTTCTACATCAACAAGGTGGCATGGGGGTTGTACCTCCTTTGTTGGAAGGCTGTCAGTCTCTGGAAATTTGTCATGCCGCATGGCATGATCCTCAGGGCCGTGTATCTGTCAGGAGAGCAGAACATCTTTACAGATCACCTCAGCAGAGTCATGTGTTTGCACAAGTTGGATTCTCAACAAGAGTGTGATCAACCACATCTTTCAATTCTGTGGCACACCTGTTGGTTGACCTCTTTGCCACTCCTCAACGCCCAGCTCCAGGTGTTCTGCTCCAGGATACTCTGAAGGAATTGGGTTGCACCTGATACGTTCCTCCTGGACTGGAGCAAGGTCCTTTTATACGCATACCCACCAACTCCTAGTGGGCAAAACTCTCTTCAAGGTGCAAGCGGAGCCCGCCACTTTGATACTTATTACACCACATTGGCCCAAGCAACCATGGTTCCCTCTGTTACTCTGCCTGTCTCTTCGGCAACACCGGAGGCTTGATTGTGCTCCGGACCTAGTCTTTCAGGATCGGGGGAGGGGGCTCTTGCATCCCAGTTTGGTGTTTCTGGCACCCACGGCGTGGATGCTGAGTGGATTGTGCTTGCAGGCCTTCAGAGGCCATGGAGAACATGCTTCTAGCCTCCTGTAAAGACTACATGCTGCGCCTACGCCTTCAAGTGGCACATTATCCAATTGGTTTGAGAGCAAGGCCCTTGACCCCTTCTCCCTCTCAGAGGAGTTGGTTCTGTCTTTACTACAGCTATCTGACTCTGGCCTCATTCATCTTGGTCTGGGTGCACCTCAGTGCAGTGGCTGCCTGGACTTGGGAGGAATGTGCCCTCCAACCACCCTTTGGGTGTTCCAGGCCCACCTGGCAGACCAGATTGTGCTTGTTCAGATAACCAAGTAGCAGTGTTTTATTTTACATCAAGCGGAATGGGCTTGTACCTCCTCTGAGAGGCGGCTTGCCTGTGGACCTTTGCCATGGAGAAGGGCATGATTCTCTGAGCAGTCTACCTGCCGGGCCAGGACAATCTGCTTGCAGATCAACTCAGCCAAGTCCTTAGCCCCATGTGTGGGGCTCAACCCAGTGGTGGACAACTCTTTTTTGATGTTAGGGGACTCCAAGATTGGATATCTTCGCCCGCCCTGTGTGCTTCTGGAGGCTGGCCCCAGAACGAGTGGTGGCAGATGCCTTTCTCCTGTCTTGGTCTGGGTGCCTGCTGTATCCGTACCTGCCTACTCTTCTCATTCCTAAGACCTTGTTCAAGGTTCAGTTGGACCGGGCCTCCATAATACTCATTGCCCCCTCAATGTCCCAAGTGGCCCTGATACCTCTGGGCCAGGACCCAGGCTTGGTCTCACAGGAGGATTGGACCCTTCTCCATCCCAACCTCCAGTCCTCTGCCCTGTCGACACAAATGCTTGAACGTCTAGCCATAGTGCACCGCCACCTCTTCCGGGGGGTGGAGGACATCCTACTAGCATCTCTCAAGGACTCAACATAGCACGTTTATGCCTTCAAATGGTATAGTCTCCATATGATGCGCAGACAGAAATCTCAACCCTTTCTCTTGCTCTGTGCAGGATATCCTGCTATATATTCTGCACCTATCCCAGGCTGATCTGAAGTCCAACTCCATCAGGGTGCAAGTTGCTTGAGTTGCTCGTTTTGATGTTCTATGCTTGTTTATGCCTGTTCTATGTAAAGTTGCTTGACTGTTCATGTTTCCTGTAAACCGCTCTGATACTAAATAGTGCGGTATATATTTTATTAGCTTTTAAATACATCTCTGCGCCCTAATGGCCCCTCACCACCTTGACAGACAGCCTGTCTGTGCACCCCCTGATGGGCTGCTTCATGAAGGGGCTTCTCTTGCGGCCCCCCCCCCCCCCCCCGGCTTCTCTTGCTGCTCCGCCCCCCCGTCCACCCACAACTGGTGGCATGGGAGCTGAACATTGTTAGCAGGAGCTGATAGCCAGAGGTTCAAAAGGGGGAGCTATGTGCCAACTCATGGAAAGTAGTGTTCTGGTAGCGCTCACTTCAGCCAGATGAGTTAGTGAGCTGCAAGCGTTGGTGGTCCATGCCATCTACACCAGGTTCCACAAAAAACAGGGTCGTTATCTGGACTTGCCCCAAATTCCTGCCTAAGGCGGTGTCTGCTTTTCACATGAACCAGGGTAGTGGTCCTTCCCAGGCCTCGCACATCCCGAACTGAGGCCTCACTACACACCCTGGAATGCAATAGCATTCTACCTTTAGAGGGGAGAGCCCTATCACTGCTCGTTTCAACTGTTTGTCTCCTATGACATAAACAGGCTGAGGATTGTGGTCTCTAAGCATACCCTGTCTACCTGGGTGGCAGACTGCATCTGGTTCACCTTTGAGCAGGCTGGACTTTCTCTGGAGCATCATGTTGCCTCGCATAATGTGTGTGCCATGGCAGCCTCGGTTACTTGATCCCTCTGCTGGACATCTGCAGCCTGCCACCTGGTCTTCGAACCATACCTTCGCAGTACATTACCGCTTGGAGGAGAACTCACGGTGCAATAGTGCCTTCAGCCAGGCAGTACTTTGTCACCTCTTTGGGGAATAGTGCAACTCCTTCCCTCTGGCCCTTTGTGTCCAGGCTACTGGAGAGATGATTCTATTGTCAATGTTGGGGCTGCATCACTGGACTTCAAACCATTCAATGCTCCTTGCTGCTGCCCTTCACAGTTTGCCTTTTGGGTCACCTGGAGTGGAGGAGTGGCCTAGTGTTTGGGGCAAGGTACCTCAGGCTGGAAGGTTGGGGGTTCAAATCCCACTAGAGGACAGCAATCTTGGGCTGGAAGGATTGGGGTTTCTAGTCCCACAGGTACTCCTTGTGGTCTTGGGCAAGCCACTTAACCCTCCATTGCCCATGTTCCCTGTAATATAGTTATCTCCAAGTTATAATGCCCTGTTCAATGTAAACCGCCTTGATATCATGAAAGGCGATATATAAGAAATGTTAAATAAACCTGTCTCTCCTATGGGTTTTTTCAGTATCCTGTAGCTTGGGAGTCCCATATATGATGACTGACTCCCTGCTTGTTCCCGGAGAAAGCGTAGTTGTTTACCTGTAACAGGACTTCTCCGGAGATGGTAGGAATAAGTCCTCATGGCCCTCCCTCCACCCCGTGGAGTGTGTTGTTTTTTTTCTTTTTATACTTGATTAAGCTATGTTGTCATACTGAAGTAAGGTTTCACCCTTGTGCAGGAAGGGGGGGGGGGGGTTTCTAACTCCCATATGCTTGCTTCGAAAGCTGTGGAGTGAATCTGCATGGGCTCTCGATGCTGACGTCGCCCGCATGTGAGGACTGATGCCTGCTGTCCCCAGAGAACACCTGTTATAGGTGAGTAACTATGTGCTTTCTTCCAAAGGCTTCAACAGAGCAGAGGCTTCACTTCATACCTTGGATTGGCTTCCTCCCAACTTTTTTTTTTTTTATACCCCAACAAGCTGTGCGTGGCTGTCTCAAAGCTTACCATTTCCATTTGGGTGGCAGACTGTACCTCGTTCACTTACAGTGAGGCTGGACTCTTTGTAGTACCATGTCATAGCATGTATGTAATGTCAGGGCCATGGCTGCTTCTATGACCAACCTGCGCTCATTCTCCACAATGGAGATCTGTAGGACTGCTTCAGTGGTCCACTGTCCACACCTTTTACAGCCCATTACTTTCTAGATGTGGATTCCTGGCATGACAGCAACGTCGGCTAATCTACTCTGGCATCTCTAAGAATTGAAGAAACTCTGTCTCTGCGGCCCTTCTGTCCATACAGGCTACTGTAGAGTTGACCTGATGTCTATGGACGATGACTCTTGGAACCTTTCAGCGATTTTCTCGTGCTATTTTTCTTTTTGGGCTTTTTATAGTTTTTTTTCGGTAGCCTATAGCTTGGGAGTCCCAAATGTGAAGACTGACTTCCTGCTTGGTCCTGGAGAAAAAGTAGTTACTCACCTATAGCAGATGTTCTCCAGGATTAGCAGGAATCAGTCCTCACTACCCTTCTGCCTCCCTGTGTAGATTCGTTACAGCTTGATTAAGCTATGTTGTCATATTGAGGTAAAGATGGCTCCTTTTGGTGAAAGCTTCCTTTGGAAGCTAGGAAGCATTTCACTTGGGCTCGGTCAGTGATGTCACCCATATCACCATGTCACTGATCCTGGAGGACACCACCTACAGGTGAGTAACTACGCTTTAGAAGCCATTTCTCTGGAATAGTGGTAGAGGGTGGCAAAATATTTTAGCCTGGTATGGAAGGCAGTATTTTTTTGGGTAATACGTGACATCCTTCGCCCCTAGATGCTGGAACACGCTACCACCTAGTATTAGAGCACAAAAGGACCTGTCCCAGTTCAGAAAATCCATAAAAACATATCTCTTCCTACAACACTTCTCTCAATATACTGACCCCCCTCCCACACAGACCATTGACCACGGCTAGCCAAATAAGCTCCTGAAATCTTACCACTTGATCTAGACCAGGCCTCACAAACCCTACCTTTAAAACTCAAGCATTTAAGAACCTATTGTAAATAATTGAAAATATCTGTTAATTGTTAATCCCTGTTATCCATGTTTTTATTCCCTGTTCTCTGTAAACTTAACATTAGTTTTTATGTTTAAGTACAAAACTTGTTAAAATGTAAACCGCGCTGATGTCAAAAGTGCGGTATATAAAAGCTGTTAAATAAATAAATAAAATGTTCAGAGCTGCATTATAATAGCATGTTCAAATCTTTCTTCCCGAGGGCATCTTCTATACTTTAGTTATACTGTTCCATATTAAACAAAGTATAACAAACAATTTTTATTTTTCTATAAAAATAATTTGCATGTGTATCAGTCTTTTATTCTTTATTTTTTTTTAGATTTTATTTCCATCTGGTCTCTTGTTTGTTCATCTTTACTCTGTCTTTTTAAGTTTTGTACCCATTCTGTCCTTACGTCACATTCCCTACCCCACATATTCTATTTTCTCCTCCTGGACAGACCAAGGGATAATTGTTTTGTGTGTTTGAAGCCAAACTAGCATAGAGAGTCTCACTGGGGTTACTGTATTGCTTGTGTGAAGTTGAAGGATTCTGCTATTTCCCAAAAATTTTGAAACGTGTACATTTTGTAACTTTCAAAAAAAATTTTGTTTGGTGTATAAGTATAAATAATATGCACACAAATTGTGCACGTGCACAGTATTGCTCTCCTTATCTCCCCTCTCCACTTCCTTATTCCAGCCTCCTATGCAGGCAGGGAGTAGTCTCATGCTAATGGGCACAAATTTTTAGGTATATCGGAATTTTCCACACCTGCCTTTCATTGTGTTTCAGGTAAAATTCAGAAACTGCATTATCCTCTGATCCACCTATTCTCTGGGAATAAGCAGGAAGTCGGCCCTCACACATGGATGACGTTGGCACTGACTGTACCCTCGCAGAAGCATCCTCCAAGCTTTCAAAGAAAGCCTTTTGGAGATGCCACTACGCATTTATGGTCCCCTTCCCGCTCAAGAGTGCCATCTTGCTCAGTCTCCTTTTTTCCACGGAGGCCTTCAGATGTATCTCCAGGAACAAGCAGGAATGAGTCTTCACATATGGGGTATCGTCGGTACCGACGGAGCCTGCGCGGGAACGCTCCCCAGCGTCCAGTAAGAAAGCTTTTGGGAGCATCCCACAGCGCCTGCGCGCTGCCTTTCCGCCTTTCTTAACCGCCTCTCTCCAGTATTTCTTTTCCGCGGAGCCAGCAGGTCGTGTTCCTGTCACAGCAGAAGTAGTTATTTTTTTTCTTTTTCTGTGACGTGTCTGCCTTCAACGTCAGACCGGTACCGCCGGTCTTTTCTTTTCTTCAAAAAAACCCCAAAAACCTTTTATTCTTTCAGCTGTGCATTTTCTAAATATTTTCTCCTCAAGGAGAAGCCCGCTTCCGGGTTCAAAAAGTGCACAAAATGTGGCGGTACTATTTCTGTCATGATTGGTGTCTGAAATGTTTGGGTCCTGACCATTCCATCACGGATTGTGTGTCCTGCACTATGATGTCTAAAAGGGGTCAGCAGAACCGAGCAGCCAAGCTCAGTACCCTGTTTCCCTCTGATGCAGCCTCGGTGACATCAACGTCTTCCAGGGCTGCTACTTCCTCCCATGGATCTCAGGTAACCAAACATAAATCTAGCCGGTCCTCGAAGGGCAAATCTCCCTCTAAGCATCGAGATGCCTCCGGGCTTGCCCTCGAGGATTCCGCTTCGGCAAAATTACCCGGCAGGAAGTTCCGGCTTCCAAAGCATTATCTATGGGGTCACAGGTTGACATCGATGGCTCGGCCTCAACCGATCACCTGTTGCCGTCTTCTGGGGTACCGGTGGCCTCCACTGGTACCGACATCCAGACTCTGGCGTCGATGGATCAGAAAATTCTGTCCATGCAGCGCACCCTTACGGCGTTTATGCAGGCTTCGGCACCGCAACAATCCCTGTTGCCGGTACTGACTCCGACATCGGCTTCGGTGTTGGCTGCAACGGTATCCTGTCCTATGATGCCCATTGGTACCAAACCGGTACCACTTACTCCCGATGTCAATCCCACCCGGTACGCGTATCAGGCTTTACAGGAGCATCCAGACAGGCGATACTTCGATTCCTCCAAAGACTCTGAGTCGGAGGCTTCTGTCGATGCCCCGGTGCTTCTTCCTCAGGAGTCTGATTCTCCAAAACGAAGAATGTCTCCTCCAGAGGACTTGTCTTTTCAAGGCTTCATTAGGGAAGTGGCTAGAGGCCTCTCCATCACAGTGGCCTCTGAGTCAGAGCCTAGAGCCAAGCAATTAGATATTTTGAAATATCCTAAGGCTCCTAAGGAAGCAGCTACCCTACCTATGATCTCATGTTGGACATGTGGGAGACTCCTCTCACCATCTCTCCTCATTCTCGCAGGTTAGACACCATGTACCGTGTCCCTCCCTGTCCTGGTTTTCATAAGACTCAGCTTCCTCACCACTCTATTGTGGTTGAGTCTGCTATGAAGAAAATAGAGTGCAAAGAGACACTCATCTAACCCTCCAGGACGTGAATGTAGGACTCTAGATGCTTTTGGCCGAAGGATTTTCCAAGCCAATATGCTTGCTGCCAGAATCAACTCCTATAGTCTCTATATGGGGATGTTTCTAAAAAGTCACAGATCCTCTGCAGACTTTAGCTCCTTCTATTTCAGAAGATAAAAGGCAGGAATTTCTCACTTGGCTCAAACATGCTCAAGATGTTTCCAAATTCTCCAACCGTGCAGCCTTTGACTCTTTTGAGTGTGTAAGCAGAGCCACGGCTATTGCCATAGGTGCATGCAGAATTGCTTGGTTACAAGCCTCTGATTTGGAACTCTGGGTCCAAGACGAGTTGGGAAACCTTCCTTGTACAGGTGAAAACCTGTTTGTCAGGGATTGGCAAGCAAAGGCCACTCAGATGGATGCTGAGAACTCTGCTTTGGATCGACTTTCAAAGTCTACCTCTGCCCCTGTTAAGAAAAGATTGTTCAAAAAGACATCTTTTTCTAAAAAGGGAAGATATTATCCTGCTCATGGGCAGACGACATCTGCAGGTTGTTTTGCTGCAAAGCGTCAGCAACCACCTAAACTGGCCAAGTCCAAGGCTGCCAGGCCTACCACAGCCCAGCAGCCTCAGACTCCTCAGGGCCTTTGACTTGCAGCTAGAGAACTTAGCCTTTCTAGCTCTGGGAAACCCAGAGCCCCTCACCATTCCAGGAAGGTTGACTTATTTTGCTCCCAGATGGGAGCAAATCACAGCAGAGCAATGGACCCTCTCCATTATAAAGGAAGGATACAAGCTTCACTTCTTAAACCTTCTTCCTCACACCATGGTGAAACAGTTCAATTCTCCAACATCTCTCCTCAACCTTCTAGGTCAGGAGAGTGCTACCCTTCCTGCCCAAGGGGCAATAGAAGTACCTCTTCTTCAACAGGGCTCAGGGTTCTACTCCCCTTATTTTCTTATCCCAAAGAAAAAAGGGGGCTACAGACCCATATTAGATCTCAGAGAATTGAACAAGTTTCTATTCAAGGAGAAATTCAAAATGATTTCTCTAGAGGCTCTGCTTCCATACCTTCAGAGTCAGGACTGGCTTTGTTCTCTAGATCTCAAGGATGCGTACACTCGTGTCCTCATCCATCCAACACACAGAAGGTTCCTTCGGTTCCTTTATCAAGGAAAGCGCTACGAATACAGGGTGCTTCCTTTCGGACTGGCCTCTGCACCAAGGGTGTTCACGAAATGCATGGCAGTAGTAGCTGCATTTCTCCGCACTCTAGGAAGATTTGTATTCCCATATCTGGACGACTGACTCATTCGAGCCCCATCCCAGTCTGAGGCCCAGACTTGTCTAACCTGCACAATGCGTATCCTTCAGTATTTGGGGCTAGTAATAAACATCCCAAAATCCAATCTCACCCCTACTCAGTCTCTGGAATTCATAGGGGCCTTCCTGGATACCAGAACTGCAAGGGCCTATCTTCCTCAGGCCCGTTGCCTACGTCTGGTGCAGTTAGCCTCCCAGATTCAGTTAAAGTCCCAATTAACTGCTCGAGAGATGTTACAACTATTAGGCCACATTGCATCCACTGTACATGTGGTTCCATATGCTCGCTTTCACATGAGGGCAGCTCAATGGACTTTGTCCACCCAATGGACTCGGGCATCAGGTTGCCTGTCAGACAAAATAGCAAACTCCAGTCGTCTATTTTGGTCTCTCCAGTGGTGGAAGTCCTCTCAAAACCTGTTGCTGGGGTCCCCTTTTCAGCAACCGCTACCCCAAGCAACTCTCACAACAGATGCTTCTCCAAAGGGTTGGGGAGCTCATCTGCAAGATCTCTCCACCCAGGGCATGATGTCTCCACAGGAGACTTCTCTGCATATCAATCTATTGGAACTCAGAGCAATATTCTTAGCTCTGAGTGTTCCATTCCCTGCTCAGCTACAGGACAGTCCTCATCCATACGGACAATCAAGTAGCCATGTTCTATGTAAACAAGCAGGGAGGGACTGGCGCTCTGTTGCTTTGCAACGGAGCTTTGCGACTGTGGGCCTTCGCCAGAGAGCATCACATCCATCTTCTGGCAGTATATCTTCCAGGTATTCAAAACTCTTGGGCAGACAGACTCAGTCGAGTTCTGCTCCCACACGAGTGGTCCCTCCAAATGGACCAGGTAGCCAGGATTTTTCGAATTTGGGGAACCCCGGACATAGACCGCTTTGCAAGTCCGTGGAATGCCAAACTTCCCCGGTTCTGTTCCAGAATTCCGTGTCAGGGAGTTCAGGCCAAGGATGCCTTCCTCCTTCACTGGGCTCAAGACTTCCTTTATGCCTTTCCACCAATTCCCCTAATTCCCAAAGCACTATTCAAGCTTCAGAGAGATCGAGGGACCATGATCCTCATAGCACCACATTGGCCACGCCAAGTGTGGTACCCTCTACTTCTGCATCTCTCTCAAGCTCCTTCCCTGGACTTAGGCTCTGCACCAGACCTTCTGTCCCAGGAAGAGGTAACATTGTGCCACCCAAACCCCCAGTCGCTCTATCTCAGGGCTTGGTTGCTGAGGGCCTAGACCTTCAAGATTTTCTTCTCTCAACAAGTCAGAGATGTTTATGCCTCTAGGAAGCCTTCTACTAGACGTTCCTATGCTTTCAAATGGAAAAGATTCACCATTTGGTGTTCAGAGAATGGTCTAAACCCTCTTGCAATACCTTTGAATTCTCTACTATAGTATCCCCTGCATCTATCCCATGCAGGCCTGAAAACGAATTCAGTAAGAGTCCATTTGAGTGCTATTGCAGCGTCCCTCAAGCCTCTCAATGGACAACCTATTTCCTCTCTTATAGCAAGATTCATGAGAGGCCTTCTTTTAACTAAACCTCCCATTAGACCACCTCCAGTGGCATGGGACCTAAACCTGGTTCTTGGCCAGCTTATGAAGCCCACCCTTTGAACCTTTAGCCACCACCTCCTTGAAATTTCTTTCTTGGAAAGTTGTTTTTCTCATTGCAGTCACCTCAGCACGCCGCATCAGTGAGTTGAAAGCTTTGGTGGCTAATCCACCTTATACAAGGTTCCATCATAAGGTAGTCCTCAGGACCAATCCACACTTTATGCCTAAAGTGGGTCTCGCCTTTTCATCTGAACCAGGAGGTATATTTACCTGTCTTTTTTTTCCAGGACCTCATGCATTAAATGCAGAGAGGAATCTTCATACCTTGGATTGTAAGAGAGCTCTCGCTTTCTACTTACAAAGAACACAGCAACATAGAAAGTCTTCTCAACTCTTTGTTGCTTTTGATCCTTCTCATTTAGGACTTCCAGTCTCTAAGAGAACACTGTCCAACTGGATTGCTCAGTGTATTTCTTTCGCCTACCAGAGTAAGAACATTTCTCTGGATTGCCATGTCACAGCTCAGAATGTGAGAGCTATGGCTGCCTCAATGGCTCATCTAAACTCTGTGTCCAACCAAATCTGTCGAGCGGCCACCTGGGCCTCGGTTCATACCTTCACAGCCCATTACTGTTTGGACAAGGACTCCCGCCAGGATGCCTCGTTTGGTCAGGCTATCCTCAAATACCTGTTCCATTCCTAATCAACTCCTACCCACCTACCCTGGTTGGATGCCAGAGATCCATGGGGGGGAATTGGAGCCCTCTGCAAGGGTGCACAACCATGGGGTCTCGCCCTGGCATCTGCAGCTAGGGAGTCCCCATATGTGAAGACTCATTCCTGCTTGTTCCTGGAGATAGCACAGTTACTTACCTGTAACAGGTGATCTCTGGGGACAGCAGGAATAAGTCTTCACAACCCACCCACCTCCCCTAGGAGTTGTATCTCTCTTTCCTTTTCTCTCTCTCTTTGTCTCAGCTTTAAAACTCAAACTGGAGAGAGGTGGTTAGGAAAGGCGGGAAGGCAGCGCGCAGGCGCTGTGGGATGCTCCCAAAAGCTTTCTTACTGGACGCTGGGGAGTGTTCCCACGCAGGCTCCATCGGTACCGACAGTACCCCATATGTGAAGACTTATTCCTGCTGTTCCCAGAGATCACCTGTTAGAGGTAAGTAACTGTGCTTTATCTGGCTTGTCCCAGGAAAAAGTTGATTTTTTTTTCTCCAAGTTTCATACTTGCCTCCGATATCGTCCCGCCACCTAACCTCGCTGCCTCGAGTTCAGGTGTATTTTTGTAGTTTTCCATTCTTTTATTCTCTGGCATCTTCACACCTTTTTTCCTAACTGGCAGCCTGGCGAGTCTTTGACCTCGCAGGGGTATGTTTTCTCCCCATGGCTACCAGTGGCTTTAAGAAATGATGAGTGCTCAAAACATCTTTGACCGACACACACGACTGCTGTCTCTGCTGCTTCAGGCCAGACCACGGCCCGGCAGCCTACGGTCTCTGCAAAAGGATGTCTAGCAAGGCCCTCAGGAGCCGCCAGCAGCAGCACGATAGGGTTTTTTTTGTTTTTGTTCTCCCCCCCCCCCCCCCCCCAGAGTCCCCCAGTGCCCCCGGAGGCAAGGGCCTCGTCTGAAGCTTCGACATCTCGGGCTGAACTTTCTGAGCCAGAGCCCCATCATGGGTCTTCAGAAAGGGGGTACCCAGAAAGAAGAAACCGTCGAAGGCGGGATCCTTGGACAGTTCTGGCTGGTCGGGTTTCAGAGGAGCAGCAGCCTGCAAAGTTGTCGCCCCCCCCCCCCCCCGATCTTGGATCGGCCTTGGTCCCCAGACACCATCCTCATCTAGGATTCGCATTCGAGGAGCAGCCGTCGGGCCTGAGTCTCTCGGTGCCTGCGCCAAAGGCTGTGGAGCCTTCTGACCTGGAGTCCAGAATGGTGGCCCTGGAGCGCAGTTTATCTTCATGGACCAGCAGGCACTGTTGTCCGGCAGAACCAGTTCATTCGCCCCCAACCACCAGGCCCTTGTCATCCAAGACGTCCCCGGAAGCCAAGCCGATCCTCGAGGTCCTTAAGTCTCAAGTTGATCCTTGGCGCTTGATGGGACTGCGATCATCCCTGGCAAGTATGCCAGGCACTGGTCGTGGAGCTTCGGGAGCCCCGTGGCCCATGGAGTAGCCCTACTCAGAGTTGGAGGTGGAGGATGAGTCTCCCGCCACCCATCCCCACCGTGGTGCCCCATCCAACTCTCCTGTCTTGGAGCCTCAACGGCGGTCCCTGTTGGAGGTTATTGGCTTCCTTGATTTTGTCTAGGAAATGTCAAAAGACCTGGCGTTTCCTATGGAGTCGAAGGAGGACCCTAGGGCGGATGAGTTGAAAATCCTCCAGTACGAGGCTCCTCCGCGGGAATTGCTCATGGTGCCCATTTTTCCCATCCTGGAACAGCTGATGCTCTGGATGTGGGAGACACCGGCATCTGTACTGGTGGTGAGCAAGCGGCTCGACGATGTATCGACTCCGCTGGAGTCAGAGCTTCCAAAAGGCATAGCTGTTGCATATCTCCATGGTGGTGGAGTCGACCATGTGTTGGCTGAAAAGCTATTAGACGCACTACTCAGTGCCTTCTGGCAGGGAGGTCCGCACCTTGGGTGCTCTCGGCAGAAAGTGTTACCAGGGCTCAATGCTCATCAGCTGCATCCAGGCCTACCAGCTGTACATGCACGAAGGAACTTGCCGGGTTCTCGGCTGGCCTCTCCGAGGACTGCTTGCAGCGGTTAAAGAACCTGGCCAAAGCATCAGTCTGTGCGTGCTCCAAATTCGTGTCTCGAGTGGCCTATGACTGGTTTGAGTCAGCGGCCCAAGTAGCGGCAGCAGGCATCTGTGCACTGGGTTCAGGATAAATTGGTCTATGTCCCTTGGCAAACCCATGACCAATAAGGCTGCTGAGCTGGAGTTCATGACGAGGACCAGGCTCTCAAAGACTGCTACCCCTCCCTGACGGAAGGGCTTGGGTAAAAAGTCCTTTATCCAAAGAAAGGGATTGCTTACAGAAACTATCCACCTTTTCAGGCCTCCCCAGCTTCCCAACAGTGTAAGCAGGCCAAGGGACATGGGCATGTCCCCCTCATAAGCAGAAGGCTCCAAAACCCCAGAAACCGACTTCGGCCCAGCCAGGGGGGAGTTTTTGACTCCTTGAACATAGCCTTTCTACTCCAAGGAGATCAGCAGCCCACAGGGGGATGTCTGGTCCACTATGCCCAGAGGTGGTTGACCACCACTATGGTCTCCCCTCCACCAGGACCACCTACTGAAGGAGTTGGCAGGTCTTCTCAAGGACAACGCGGTGGAACCATTGCCCCACCATCTCAAGGGCAAGGGGTTCTACTCCAGGTACTTGTGCCAAAAAAGAATAGGGGGCTTAAGACCTATCCTCTACCTGTGCAACCTCAACAAATTCCTGGTGAGGGAGAAGTTCAAGATGCTCACCCTTGAAACCTTGCTGCCCCATCTCCAGCGGGGAGATTGGCTATGCTCCTTAGACCTCTAAGATGCCTATACCCACATCCTTATTCACCCCAACCACAGGCAGTATCTGTGGTAAATAGTGGGGGGCAGGCACTTTCAGTACAGGGTGCTCTCTTTCAGTTTGGCCTCCACCCCAAGGGTTTTCACAAAATACCTGGCAATCGTGGCTGCCTTCCTCTGTTTTCAAGGGGTCTTTGTCTTCCCCTACCTGGATGATTTGCTCATAAAGGGAGGCACGACCTCAGGTGCAGCAGGCCACCAAATGCACCATACAGGTTCTACAGCACTTGGGGTAATTTTATGACAAAACAAGTCTTGCCTCCTCCCATCGCAATGTCTGGAATTCATCAGGGCAAAGCTAGACACTCTCCAATCAAAGGCTGCCTTGCCCAAGGACTGAGCCGACTGTCTCAGGGCTCTGGCACAGGACATACAGTGCCATACCTCTGTGCCCGCTTGGCTGCTTCTGTGCTTTGGGCGCATAGCCTCCACGGTCCACATCACCACATGAGGGCAGCACAGTGGTGTCTGGAACTAGTGGTCTCAGGCCACAGGACGCCTCAGAGTCTCGGTAACCTGCCAACTGGCAGACTCCCTGTCTTCAACTATAGGCAGGGATACCTTTTCAGGCCCTGATCCCCCTCAAGGGTCCTCGCCACAGATGCCTCCCTGCTCGGCTGGGGAGCTCCACACCCAGGGCAACCGATCACCTGGCAAAAGCATTCAGTAGATCATGCTCCTGGAGCTGTGGGCCCATATACTTAGCCCTGCGATCTTTGTCACCACCTGCGTCACCAGCCAGTGCTGGTTCAGACGAACAACCAGGTGGCAATGTTCTGTGTGAACAAATGGGGGGGGGGGAGCACGTTGTCCTCTGCTCATATGCAAACCAGCAGGGTATCATCCTGCGGTCAGTATATCTACCAGGCCAGAACAACCTTCTGGTCGGCAGGCTGAGCAGAGTCCTCCGGCTGCATGAATGGCAACTGGACCCCAGGGTGGCCCACCGGTTTTTCCAGATCTGGGGTAACCTGTGATGTCCAGGCTGGCGAACAGGTCCAACTTCCAGTTGCCCCGCTTCTGTTCCTGGCAGGCCCACCCCTCCAGAGTTGCAGCAGACGTGTTCCTAGTCTCGTGGTCAGTCTCGTATATGCCTTCCCTCCCATGCCAAAACCTTGTTCACGACCCTCCGCAACAGGTCCTCGCTCATCCTGATAGCCCCTCAGTGGCCCAGACAACTGTGGTTCCCGTTGCTCCTCCAGTTAAAGGTGGAGGCCCTCATTGTCTTGGGGTCCTCGCCAGGGCTCCTGTCTCAGGAGGGTGGGGGGCTCCCTTCTGCACCCCCATCCTTGGGTCCTTATCATTGACAGCATGTCTGCTGAAAAGATGACTAGCCCCTTTCAACCTCTCGGTTGAGGTGGAGGAGATTCTGCTGGCCTCTCGCAAGGCCTCCACTAGGAGGGCTTATGCCCTCTAATGGCGCAGATTTTCAGCCTGGTGTGCCGAGCTTGAGGCTGATCCATACTCCTGCTCCGTGGGACAGTACCACCTTCACCTCTCACAATCCGGGCTCAAGTCTAACTCGTTTTTACCTTAGCACCCTGGCAGTGCACCACCACCCGGTGGATGGCAAGCCCCTCTCGGTCTAGCTGTTGGTGACCTGCTTTCTTAGGGGCCTGCTCCTATCAAAGCCTCTGGTTTGCTCTCTTGCAACCAAATTGGACCTCAACGTAGTGTTGGGGCAATTCATTTGACCACCCTTCAAGCCTACCTCTTTTGGCTACCTGCCATCTTCGCTACCTCTTTTGGGAGGTGGATTTCGTGGTATTGCTCACCTCCGTTCGCAGAGTTAGCAAGCTCCAGGCCCTAGTGGCAGAGGCACTTTATACCAGGTTCTACAAGAACAGTGGTGCTCTGCATGCACCCTAAATTCCTTCCGAAAGTAGTATTGCCCTTCCACCTCAACCAGTAAGTAGTACGCCCTACCTTCTTTCAAGACCTCACTCCAGTTGTGCGGAGATGGTCCTTCACACCTTGGACTGTAAGAAGATGACATCCTTCTATATACAATGCACTCGGGACCCCACCGCAAAGCTACTCAGCTTTTCGTCTCCTACAACCCCAGTAGGCTGGGGGAAGCGGTGTCCAAGCCTTCGCTGTCCACCTGGGTGGTGGACGACGGTATCGCCCTCGCCTATAAGCAGGCAGGGCTCCTGCTGCAAGGCTGGCGCACTGTCAAGGCCATGGCGACCTTGGTGGTAAACTTGTGCTCTGTCCCTATGGTGGACATCTGTCAGGCAGCCACCTGGTCTTCAGTCCATATTTTCACAGCCCATTGCTGCCCTCGGCTAGGCTGTGCTCCATAATGGCTCCCCCATGAGGGAGCCCCTGTTCTTGCTATGGGCTTTCGGTAGCCTGTAGCTGGGGAGTTCATATGTGAGGACTGACTTCCTTCCTGCTTGTTCCCGGAGAAAGCGTAGTTACTCACCTTTAACAGGTGTTCTCCGGGTACAGCAGGAATCAGTCCTCACAAACCTCACTCCTCCCCTTAGAGTTGCTCCTTTACCATCTTTTATTTTTGCCATCTTTTAGCTATGTCATTTGGCTGAGCAAGATGGCATCCTTGAGCGGGAAGGGGACCATGCATGCATGGTGGCATCTCCCAAAGGCTTTCTTTGAAAGCTGGGGGGATGCTTTCATGAGGGCACTTGTCGGTTCTGATGTCATCCATATGTGAGGACTGATTCCTGATGTCCCTGGAGAAAACCTATTACAGGTGAGTAACTATACGTTCTCTGTCTGGGACGCCTTTATCCCCTTTCAGGATGTTGTGGCAGTTCTGCAGGCTGCTGAACTGGCTTTCGCTTGGGGTTAGCTGGGAGGTTCCTCTTATACTGGTGGATCTGGCGATCTGTTGTATGTGTTCTTCTCTCTGACCCTATGCATAGCATAGAATTTTAGGGAGAAAATCCCCAAACTGGGCCCTTGGGGTTCTATGATCCTGTATCCTAAGATATGATAGAAGTCTATAAATTAATGAATGGAGTGGAACGGATAAACGTAGATTGTTTGTTATCAGAATATAGAAAGACTAGGGGACATGCAATGAAGCTACACAGTAAACTATTTAAGACTAATAAAAGAATAGTTTTCACTCAACGTGTAATGAAACTCTGGAATTTGTTACCGGAGGATGTAGTAAAGGCTGTTAGTGTAGCTGGGTTTAAAAAAGGTTTGGACAAGTTCCTGGAGGAAAGGTCCATAAACAATTATTAAGAAGGGACCCAGGATATCAGTGCTTGACCCAGTACAAGCATTGCGGAACCTGTGCCTTTTGGGGAAACTGCTAGGTACGTATGACCTAGATTGGCTACTGTTGGAAACAGGATACTGGGCTTGATGGACCTTGGTCTGACCCAGTATGGCATATCTTATGTTCTTATCAGTAGTTTCCTTCGTCCTAAGGTGACCATAATCAGCCCTTTGGGCCCCTTGAGATGTGAGTGTCCTCTTCACAGCTATGATAGGTACAAGACAGTCTCGGTGGAGACAGGTAGCTGCTCATGAGGCTGTATTTTGGAAGGTCAAGGTCCTTAAAGTCTTGTGCTGTGTGCACACCTAGAGGCTAGCTCTGATTGTGGTTTCATCCTTTGTTGGTAGCCTTGTGGCTCCAGCCATATGGCTGTGGCCCTTTGTTCGCAAGGTTGCAGATTTGTTCCCTTGAGCATATAGCATTGGTTGGCAAATAGTCATTAAGGCCAGTCTCCTTCTGCATACTAGGAAACTTACAGCAAATTGCCTAGATGGCTGTGGCTTGTTAAGTCTGGCTGTCTCCTAGCTCTATGGTGGCGGTGGTATTGGCCAGTTGGTATTGCTGGCGTTACTGTTAGTTTGATCCTGGCTTTGATCTGTGGCAGAGTAGTTTCCCTTAGGGGTCATTTTCTCTCTGGGAAGTGAAGCTCACTCTTCTGAAATCTGTTAGAAGTTATCTCTGTGGATAAGTAAACACAACTTTCTACATTTTGGTGACTTAAAGCTTGCGACAAAAGATTCTGGGCTTACTTGAAAAAGTATTTATTTTAAATTCTTTAAAAGCATAAAGGTAGTTATTTGCTTGGCTTAGCCTTTTCTTTTTAATTTGATATGGTTGGTACTTAAGCCTTTTAGTGCGTTAAAACACAAGTACTGTAGTTTAAATTTTTTCCCGGCCACCCTAGATACATAAGTAAATTTAGTCAGCTTTCTCAATTAAGAGTGAAATTGGTTATCGTAGGATATTTTCATCAGCAAGCAAGTAACCCTTAATAGATCATTAGTAGTTCATTTAGAAGAAAACAAATATTAGATATGCCAAAAACCCTGCAATCCTGCCTTCATTTTTATTTATCAATTTATACTTACAAAACAAGCATAAAAGGAAACATAAGAAAACGGAACAAAGGAAATAAATCAAAATACTGAAATCAATCCATTAGCCCTCATCTCGGGGAGAATAACAAGGTATTAACAAACATAGCAAATTAGGAAATCCTTCCACAGAAATAACCCAGCCATATACAATTATCCCACCACACTCCCATCTATCAAAACCCTATGATCCTCTACTAACCAAAAAGGCCTCCAACTGCAAAGAATCAAACACAAACCTTGTACGGTCCTTCCTTTTGTCTAGATGTACAACTGAACAACTCATCAGTTCAAAGATGCAAACAGCAGTTGAACAGCGAGATGGGGGGTTATCCAATCCTTTGCATTTGAGGGTTGCAGGTAGAATTTTCTCCCACTTGGTAAGAGGTCATGTGTGTACTCTTGGTGCAGAGTGCTTCTGGCTCTCAGAACGAGTTTGGTCTCTGGAGAGTAGAGGTGGCAAATTTGGAGGAGCTGAAGGTAGACAGAGGTACATAGAAGAGAACTTCAGGGATATAGTTCAGTGTCTCTCCTACCTCCAGCCTGGCAGCCTCTGTGTTGCCATGGAGGAGGGAGACCATCTGGTTGAACAGCATAACTTTGTGGTGGTGGTAAGTGATGCTGTAGCCATCCAGGGGATGCAGTATCCTCTGGGGGGATGTTTCCAAGTGTTTCTGCCCAGGAGGCAAGGGTTATGATTGCCAATTTATTATTCTTCATATATATAGTGCAAATTTATTATTCTTCATATATATAGTGCATCTCCTCCCCTTTTTCTTATGTTGTCCTTCCTGACTAAAGTATAGCCTGGTATAATTACATCCCAGTCATGGTTGTCTGTGAACCATGTCTCTGTAACCACCACTAAATCCAAGTCAGCCTCTTCCACATCTGGGATCTTATTTTCAATACTACAGGCACATAGCTGCACTCTATGAAATGGGTAAAAGGGGCAACAACTGGAAAGTAAAGTGCCATTCCCCAATTATAAGGAAGGTAAAACATACTCATCAAGTTGGCAAGAACTCATGGTGTTGGAGAATTTTCTCCGGTGCTGCTGAGAAAACGCCACCTTCCGGTGGGTCTAGCAGGATTTTCACTGTTGCTAAAACTGGGTAAAAATCATGGCCACAGTGCAAAAAACATTTGTAGTATGGCCTCACTGATATGGCACAGTAATGAATTAAAGCATAGGTGCTACTTAAACCATGCGAATAACCTGTCACGAAGGAGGACATTGCCTCCAGTTTTGACCTCCAGAGGTAGATAACTTTCCAGTTTCCCCTTCTACTGCCAAACTAGTTTGATAAAGAATTTGCTGCTAAGCTAAAACAGTGGGTGGGGGGGGGGGAGGGGGTGTAACCATTCCATCTATACAGATTATGCCAGCACAGTGGATCGAATAGCGGCATCCTTTTCCAATACACTGTTTTCAAGCCTGTCAGTTTTCTTTGACGCCTATCGATAATTTCTCGAGTAGACTATATCACGCATATCCATGATTTCCAAAGAATCCTGTAGTCCATGGAGAGCATTTCTGAAGTCAATATTTTATTTCATGTGATTATCCTTCAGAGCATATGACATTCTAGATTTATCCAGAAAAATGGAACCTCCTTTGCCATTATTTTAAAGGAGGAAATAGAGCTGAGGATGGAGACTTCTTTAAGCTTCTAAAATACATTGATGGTTCAGAGGAGATCAAGGATTCCCTCGATAAGACACTATCTTTCTTTATTTGTGAGGTTTGATATACCGCACTTGCCGGAGCATCAGGGCGGTGTACAATAAAACAATATATTGGCTACAGAAAGTTGGAGGAAAGGAACACCATCAGTAAATAGGAAAGTAAAGAAGAATAAAGGAGCATAACAGAGGTAGGGAGGCAGGGTTAGGCATGTGAGGCATGGGTATGAGGGCAGGGGGAAGGGAACTACCTCTATCTGCCAGTATGCTGGAAGTTGTAATGTGAATGTACAGCACAGCAGTCTCTCAGGATTTAGTGAAGGACAGCTGTTTTCACCACTCCAGTACACCACTAGGAACTGGAAAGGACCCTGATATGCCAAGTGGGTCAAAAGGCCTTTCAGGGAATGTACAGCAACTTATCACTTATAATGTCATGTAGCCATGTCTCCAGAAAATGCAAAAACAATCTGAGAAACTAGTTTGGGAATCTAGGAGATAAAGATGCACCTTTCACGTAAAGTAAGCATATGACTCTTTCAGGACTTCAGAGAACTTCATCCTGTTGTAGGAGTACATAGGCTTGCATGACTAAAAGCTTCAGGTCTCAGACATGCGTAAAAAAAACAAACTAATGGTTATAACATGCGCAGGAATACTTGTTTGGATCTAAGTTTAAATAAAATAAAGTGGATGCAGACCCTTGACAGCAATCATAATGTCACGGGCATCTTCAAGGAGACTCTGGGCTTTTCGCTTAAGGCAGTTTTAATCCACAGGAAATGCTATCAACATCCATCCTTGTCAAAGGTAACAGCAGCAACCACTCCAAAGGCAAGAGTCAACAAAATAGTCTAAATCTCAGTATTCTACTCAGCCAAAGCCGTTTTTCTTTTAGAATAACTTGAAATAGCATAACTATGACATTTGACCTTATCCAAGTTAGCCTTCCATTTGGAGAGAAGCTGTCCTCGAGTGAAAACTGGTCTTTACTAACCATAGACTGGTGGGTACCGTAAAGCCAAGGGTATTAATTAAATCTTTACTGTTAGAGTAGGGGTGGCCAACTCCAGTTCCTATTCGTCTCTCCGGGCCGGTCCAGGACATCTTGGGTGGTCAATCCGCTCCAGCAGCTGAGGACTGGAATCTAAAAGGTTTTCCTGACAGCCTACCCAGCTCCCCTAGGTGTCAGCTAATCAGTCTTACAGTCCTCAGCAGCTGAACTGGACGTTGTTGGAACAGCTCCACAGAGATCCGAATAGGAAAGTGTTAGGGTTTAGCTAAGGGTTACTTCTCGGCTAAGGAGATCAACTGTTTCATATGGCACTTTAGGCTAAAAAAAAAAAAAAACTCGGAGATTACAGCTCAGTTTAGAGCTTGTACCTGTTGTCTTCCGGATACCGGGCTGAGCTTTAAAAAAAAAATAAAATAAAAAATATATATAATCGCAAAGACACGGACGGTAAAGAGACTTATCTGAAGGGGCTCTGCCCAGTCGGTAGCACTAGCTGTCGGGGAAGCTCCTCTTGACCCTCTGTGCACCGTCTTCACGAGGTAGAGCCTGCCTCTTCAAAGACGTTGCGATTCGACAGCGGATTTCAGGCTTGGGAGCCTCAGTGTCCTCTCCCTGCATTTGACGGCATCCTGGCATCTGCTTACCGTTAGCAACGGCACAGCGGTGCTTGAGGGATTGATGAAGCTCCAGTCAGCAGGTGGTGAGTCGCCATTGGGCACTTAATTTCTTGGATTTGTGAGGATTTTTGTCTCTGACCGCGGAGTTTAGCTTCGGTGCGGGTGCTTTCCTCGACAACGCGGTTTTTTGTTTTCTGTTGGGGAACTCCGTTCCGGCTCGGTTCGCGCTGTTTATTTGCAATTTATTTTTTTTTTCATTTCTGGGGGTTTTGTTTTCGGGGGCAGTGTTAGCATGAAGGATAAATCCTCAGTGGTCTCCTTTTACCTCACAGTGCAGGGGAGAGAGCGGGAACGGCGGCCATTTTATCAGATCAGGCCGGTGCTCCCGCACCCCTTAGTAAACCCCACAAGCTACAGAACTAAAGCATCAGTCCATTCCTGCAGCTCCGGAAGCTCTAAGTTCTTATTTTTCTCTGGAGTTTATTCTCTCTCTACATCAGGCTTACCTCCTGAAGCAAACACAGATTGCTCTTCCTCCTGGACCTGACAACCTCTTTGGTTCACCAGTAGCAACCCCTTCAGAGGCTCACTTGGGTGAATCTAGCTCTGCGGTGCTGCAGGGCAGGGACCAGACTGGAGCATATCGAGGCTCCTAGTGTGCCATCACCAGGAGTGGAATAAGGTGAGCTGCTCTCTGATCCAGGCTTAGAATCTTGGTCAGGGGATTTGGAGGAAGGTGAGCTGGGTCCTGGGGAGGATCCTAATGTTTTTCGGATGTTCCGTAAGGAAGAGCTGGGAGCCTTAATCTCTGTCTCTTTTGGCTTTGAATTTAGTCCTTCCAGCTGTACAGCAGGAGCCCTTAGAGCTGGGGTCACCAACCTCCAGAGGGCCGCGGGCCGCACAGCCGACTACCGGGAGCCTCGCGGGCCGCACCCCCCTTCTCCCCGCCCCCGCGAAAAAAAACAACAAACGCAAAATTATGAAAACAATGGCTGATCACCTTTATTGAATTTAATGAGATGGCTGATGATTCATGCTAGCAGACAAACGCTTAAAGTCCGGCTTCACAGATGACACTGACAGGAGAAGGGACACTTGCAGGTGGTCGTCGGTGAGCTGCGAGCGCGTGGATACAATGGCGGGAATCCTTGGCGGGCCGCACGTAATGTTAACCGGGGTAGAGCCTCGCGGGCCGCACGAAGGGACCTCGTGGGCCGCAGGTTAGTGACCCCTGCCTTAGAGGATCCTTTACTGCGAGGGTTCAGATCTGAAACCAAGTGTTTCCCTGTACATCGGGTTATCAAACAGATGATAGAAGCTGAATGGGAATTTCCAGAAGCCTCTCTCAGGGGAGGACGCTCAATGGCTCGGCTTTACCCTGTGCCTCAGGAAGAGAAGGATCTATAGCGTATGCCCAAGGTGGATGCGTTGGTGTCAGCCGTCACTCGAAAGACCACCATTCCTGTTGAAGGGGGGACAGCTCTCAAAGATTTACAGGATCGTCGCTTGGAGGCTCTTTTGAAGCAGGCCTTTGATTCTAGTGCGTTAGTCCTTCAAGCGTCTATTTGTGGGGCTTATGTGTCTAGAGCCTCCATCCGCTGGCTGCAGGGGGAGCAGTCTTCGGAGAGAGTGGACGAAGCTACTGCGGACCTTGCAAAGCTAGAGTCGGCGGCTGCCTATTAAGCCGATGCTTTTTATGATTTGGTTCACATCTCAGCTAAGGCTATGGCTTCCGTAATCGCCGCTAGGCGTTTCCTTTGGCTTAGGAATTGGACGGCGGATGCGTCTTCCAAGGCGCGTCTTAGTAAATTGCCGTATAAAGGCAAGTTGTTGTTCGGTGAGGCCTTAGATAAGATTGTTAAGGATTTGGGTGACTCCAAAGGGGGGGCGTCTGCCGGAAGACCGTCCGAGAGCTTTGATGCAGGGCTCCATTCAACGGGGTCAAAATCGGGACTTTCGCAGGTTCCGGGTTTCACCCCTTATCAGCGCAGTCGTTTTGTGTCTAGAGGACATCCCTTTCGGGGCTCAAGAGGTTTTGGTAAAGGCTACTTTGGGGCCCAGCGGGCCGCAAGAAAAAAGTCCCAATGAAGTGAGGCCGGTCCAGGTGGAGGTTCCAGTAGGAGGTCGGTTACAGCTGTTCTCCACCTGGGCCAGTATAACCACGGATCAGTGGGTTCTGGAGGTTATCAGAGACGGTTATGCCTTAGAATTCAAGCAACGGCTTCCAGACGCTTTTGTCCTGTCTCCCTGTGGTCCGCAGGCAAAGAAGGAAGCGGTTGGAGAGACGCGCCACCGTCTCTTGTCTCTTCATGCGGTGGTTCCAGTGCCTGCAGACCAGTGCGGATTAGGTCGATACTCGATTTATTTTGTGGTTCCCAAGAAAGAAGGTTCTTTTCGCCCTATCCTAGACCTCAAGCACGTGAATCATCGTTTGAGGGTGCCTCATTTTCGGATGGAAACCTTACGGTCGGTGATCCGCTCGGTTCGGCCAGGCGAGTTTCTTCCATAGATCTTACAGAGGCTTACCTGCACATTCCGATCCGGGCCAAACATCAGAAGTATCTTCGTTTCGCAGTGCCCATGGGGCATTTTCAGTTTCGGGCATTGCCGTTTGGGCTTGCCACGGCGCCTCGCACTTTCACCAAGATAATGGTCGTGGTAGCGGCTGCGCTCCGAAAGGAGGGGGGGATTCAGGTTCATCCCTACTTGGACGATTGGTTGATTCGGGCATTGTCGCAGACAGTCAGTGAAGGCCACGGTGCGAGTGGTCCAAGTCCTAGAGCAGTTAGGTTGGGTCATCAACCATGCAAAGAGCCATTTGGAACCTGTTCGGCAATTGACGTATCTAGGGGCCCTATTCGACACGGGTGTAGGGTCAGTTTTTCTTCCGATAGACAGTGTGGAAGATTTTACGGCAGGTGGCAGCGTTTCTGCGTGTCAAGGCTCCGACGGCTTGGATTTACCTGCAATTGCTGGGGTCCATGGCGACGGCCTTGGATCTGGTCCCATGGGCCAGGGCTCACATGCGGCCGCTGCAGAGCGCGTTGTTGTTCCGTTGGTCCCCTCAAGAGCATCCTCTCTCCCGCAGGTTAGTCTGTCCAGAAGCCGTGCGTCTCAGCTTGCAGTGGTGGTCGCTTCCAACCCATGTACAAGCGGGAGTTCCTCTGGAAGTGCCGAACTGGGTGTTGCTCATGACGGACGCAAGCCTCGCCGGGTGGGGGGTGCATTGTCTGGGTCGTGTGACTCAAGGTGCGTGGTCGGCAGAAGAGCGGACCTGGTCGATCAATCGTTTGGAGCTCAGAGCGGTCCGTCTCGCGCTGCTGGTCTTTGTGGGAGTGCTTGTCGGGACAGCAGTTCGGGTTTTCTCCGACAATCAGGTAACTGTTTCTTACATCAACAGGCAAGGCGGCACGGGCAGTGCTCTGTTGCTGGAAGAATGCCTGCTGTTTCACTGGGCGGAAGCCCATCTCGTGGCGATATCGGCGGCTCACGTGGCCGGCAAGGACAACGTTCAGGCGGATTATCTGTCGTCATCGTCTAGATCTGGGGAAGTGGGAACTGGACGAGGAGGTTTTTCGGGAGATTTCTCAGAAGTGGGGGCAGCCTGTCCTGGACCTTATGGCTACCCAGTCCAATGCCAAGGCTGTGCAGTTTTACAGCCGGCGCAGGGAACACATGTCGGAAGGTCTAGACGGCCTAGTACAGCCTTGGCCTCAACGTCAGCTCCTTTATGTGTTTTCTCCGTGGCCGCTCTTGGGAAGGGTCATCCAAAGAGTGGCTGCTCACAGCGGTCCAGTGATTCTGGTAGCTCCGGATTGGCCGTGGCATCCTTGGTATGCTGACCTGATGCGACTGCTCGTAGCACCTCCCTGGAGGCTGCCTGTTCGCAGTGATCTCTTGAGACAAGGTCCGGTGCTCATGCCGCAAGTGGATCGATTCTGTCTTACGGCCTGGCTCTTGAACAGCGCAGGTTACGACGCAAGGGCTACTCCGACGCGGTGATAGCTACTCTGTTACAGTCCAAACGGCGGTCCATGTCGTTGGCTTACATTAGAGTTTGGCGCTTATTTGAAGCTTGGTGCGTTCAGCGTAAAGTGTTGCCCGAGGGGGCATTGCTACCGGACATTTTGGGGTTCCTTGGGGGTTTGGAGAAAGGTTTGGCGCTTAGTACCTTACGAGTTCACGTGGCGGCGCTGGCCTGTTACAGAGGTAGGGTGCAGGGCAGGCCGCTTGCTTCCCATCCTGATGTGCTATGTTTTCTTCGAGCCGCTAGGAACATTCGGCCTCCTAGGCGTCTGGTAGTTCCTCCTTGGGATTTGAACCTGGTGCTTCAGGTGTTGTCGGATCCGTCATCTGTCGGACATAGGTCGGAGCACCTACGAGAGTTGTCCTGGAAGACGGCCTTTCTGGTGGCCTTGTGTTCTGCTAGAAGGATTTCAGATCTTCAAGCTCTATCCTGCAAAGAACCGTTCCTTTACTTTTCAGCGGAGAAGGTGGTGTTGAGACTGGTGCCTTCTTTTCTTCCCAAAGTGGTTTCTCCTTTTCACATCAATCAGGTCGTTTCCCTTCCTAACTTCGAGGGGTTGGGGAACGGTGGCTTGGATCGTTCCCTTAGACGGCTGGACTTGGGCCGTGTGTTGCGTAAGTATCTCAAGGAAACAGCGGCCTTTCGTCAGTCCGACCGGTTGTTTCTTCTCTACGGGGGAGCAGCGAAGGTAAGGCGGCCTCCAAAGCGTCTATCGCTCGCTGGGTGAAACATGCTATTCGCGCCGCGTACGAAGTGAAGCGCATGCCGGTTCCTCAGGGTCTTGGAGCTCATTCAACCAGAGGTCAGGCTACCTCTTGGGTGGAATATGCGTTGGTTCCGCCGGTGGACATTTGTCGGGCGGCTACGTGGTCGTCTTTACACACATTTGCGAGGCATTATCGGTTGGATGTTCATGCTCGGGAGGACGCCAGAGTGGGCGCGGCGGCGCTTGTGGCAGGTCTTGCAGGACCCTCCCGTTTTTAAGTACTGCTTTGGTACTTCCCAAGATGTCCTGGACTGGCCCGGAGAGACGAATAGGAAGAAGAAATTAGGCCTTACCTGCTAATTGTCTTGCCTGGAGTACTCTCCGGGCCAGTCCAGGACCCTCCCTTAGTGTATCTGCGAGTTTCAGAAGAGGATGGTGCTTGTTCGGTAGGTGGTTCTTTGATCAAGGAGCTGTACAATGCAGTGGTTTAGGATACTGAGGTTCCCTTTGCGAACGGGGGATCAGAGGGAAATGATGAAAAAAAAAAAAGGAATAAGAGAAATGGACAGTACATAAACATGTCTCTTAGCACCTGCGGCAACGCTGCAGTGCCTCTGCTTCTCTTGCAGAGAACACTGTGCTTGTCAGTCAATATTGCAAATAAGAAATGACTGCCTAAATACCTACATATATATCTGAAGGGCAGGCACAGCGTTTTGCCTGGTTTTTTCTTGTTTTGTTAGATTCTAAGGGTTCTTAGGGCTAGCTTTACTGCTTTGTGACCGAGAGACTGATTAGCTGACACCTAGGGGAGCTGGGTAGGCTGTCAGGAAAACCTTTTAGATTCCAGTCCTCAGCTGCTGGAGCGGATTGACCACCCAAGATGTCCTGGACCGGCCCGGAGAGTACTCCAGGAAAGACAATTAGCAGGTGGGGCCTAATTTCTTCTTCTAGTGCACCATGATCCAGCCTGCTTTTCAGGGTGTATTTATTTAACAGTTTTTCTATACCGCGCTCTCAATATCAGTGCGGTTTACAAATAACAAAATCTCCAGGAACAAGCAGGAATATAGTCATCACATATGGGTATCACCGGTACCGACAGCCTGCGCGGGAACGCTCCCCAGCGTCCAATTAGAAAGCTTTTGGGAGCATCCCACAGCGCCTGCGTACTGCCTTCCCGCCTTTCCCAACTGCCTCTCTCCGGTTCTTTGTTTTCCGCGGAGCCAGCCGGTCATGTTCCTGTCACCGCAGAAAATTATTGTTCTTTTTGTGGTCGTGTCTGCCTTCCTCGACGCTTTACTGGTACCGCCGTTTTTTTCTTCTTTCTTTTCTTAAAAAAAAACACAAAACCTTTTAGCACTTTTCCCGTTTCTTTTTTTCCAGGTGCACGCGCCTTTTTGGGCCTTAGGCCCAGGATTTTTTCCACGATGGAAAAACCCTCCTCTGGGTTTAAAAAGTGCACCAAGTGTGGCGGTACCATCTCCGTCACCGACACCCATGAGAGGTGTCTGAAATGTTTAGGCCCTGACCATTCCATCTTGGAATGTATGGTTGTGCCGTGATGTCCAAGAGAGGTCGACAGAACCGAGCTGCCAAGCTCAGTACCCTGTTTCCCTCTGATGCAGCTTCGGTGGCATCGACTCCTTACAGGGCTTCGTCTTCCTCCCATGGATCTCAGGTAACTAAACATAAGTCTAGCCGGTCCTCAAAGGGTAGATCTCCTTCTAAGCATCGAGATGCCTCTGGCGTTGCCCTTGAGGATTCTTTACCGGCAAGATTGCCCTGGTGGGAAGTTTTGGCTTCCAAAGTATTATCGGAGCTCCAGGATGTTCTCGAGGCCTCGACCTCGGCAGAACTACTGGTGCCATGCTCTGGGGTACCGGCGGTCTTCTCCGGTACCGACATCCAGGTATTGGCAGCATCGATAGACCAGAGTTCTGGCTATTGAGCGCAGTCTGGTGGCTCTCCTTGCGTCAGACGCCCTTGGAACTGCGACAGACAATCCGGCCGGTACCGGCACTGATGGCATTGACATCAGTATCGGTGTCTGCATTGCCGGTACCCAGTCATCCGATGCCTTCCGGTACCGATACCCCGGTACCGACTACTCCCGGTACCGACATCGCTCAGTACGGGTATCGGGCTCTTCAAGAGCATCTGGACAGACGGTACTTCGAGTCCTCAGAAGAATCTGAGGATTCTGACAGTTCTGTCGATGCAGGAATGCTTCTCTCAGAGGAGCCCTCCTCCCCTAAACGCAGGATGTCTCCTCCAGAGGATATTTCCTTCCAGGATTTTATTAGGGAGGTGGTTTGGGGTCTGTCCATTACTGTGGGCTCTGAAACAGAGCCCAGAGCTAAGGAGTTGGAAATTTTACAATATCCCAAAACTCCTAAGGAGGCAGCTACCTTGCCCATTCATGAGATTTTGCATGATCTCGTTTTAAGAATGTGGGAGACACCTCTTACCACCTCTCCTCATTCTCGCAGACTAGATACTCTGTATCGAGTTCCCCCCTTGTCCTGGTTTCCAAAAAACTCAGCTTCCTCACCACTCTATTGTAGTGGAATCAGCTATGAGAAGGATCAAGAGTGCAAAGAGGCATGCCTCTAATCCTCCAGGACGTGAGTGCAGAACTCTGGATGCTTTTGGATGCCGTGTCTTCCAAGCTTCCATGCTTTCTGCCAGGATCAGTTCCTATAGTCTATACATGGGAATGTTCCTGAATGTCACAGGTGATTTAGAGGCCTCGAGTCCTATTCTTCCTGAAGATAGAAGACAGGATTTTCTCACATTGGTCAAACATGCCCAAGATGTTTCTAAATTTGTCAACCGTGCAGCTTTTGAGTGCATAAGCAGAACCTCTTCCATTGCCATAGGTGCACGTAGAATTGCTTGGCTCCAGGCATCTGATCTGGAGCTCTGGGTACAAGACAAATTGGGAAATATCCCTTGTACTGGTGAGAACCTGTTTGGTAGAGACTGACAAGAAAAGGCCAATGAGTTGGATGCTGACAACTCCACCTTGGATAGATTATCCAAGTCCACAGCTGATCCTGCTAGAAAGAAATCTTTCAAGAAACCATTCTTTTCTAAGAAGAAAAGATATTATCCGGCTTATGCTCAGCAGGGACGTTCTGCAGGTCAGCTTGTCAGAAAAGGTCAGCAACCACCCAAACAGAAGAAAGCAAAGATTGCTAAGCCTCAGCCGTCCCAGCAGTCTCAGCCTCCACAAGGCCTTTGACTTTCAGCTAGAGAACTTAGCCTTCCTGGCTCTCGTGGGACCAGAGCCTTCCACCATTCCAGGAAGGTTATGTCACTTTGCCCCCATATGGGGGCAGATAACAGCAGAGCATTGGACACTCCATCATAAAGGAGGGGTACAAGTTTCATTTTTCTAGCATACCCCCTCCCACAATAATAAGGCAGTTCAATTCTCCGACCTCTCTCATCAACCTGTTAGGTCAGGAGGTCACCATGCTTCTTGCCCAAGGGGCAATAGAAGAAGTACCCATCTATCAGCAGGGTACAGTTTTTTACTCCCCCTATTTCCTTATCCCAAAGAAAAAAGGGGGATACAGGCCTGTCTTGGACCTCAGAGAATTGAACAAATTCCTTGTCAAAAAGAAATTCAAGATTTCTCTCGGAACTCTGCTGCCATACCTTGAGCAGGATTGGCTTTGTTCTCTAGATCTCAAGGATGCGTACACCCAAGTTCTCATCCATCCAACCCACAGAAGGTTCCTTTGGTTCCTTTTTCAAGGAAAGCACTACCAATAAAGGGTGCTTCCTTTTGGCCTGGCCTCAGCACCAAGGGTGTTCACGAAATGCATGGCTGTAGTAGCAGCATATCTCCAGGAACAAGCAGGAATGAGTCTTCACATATGGGTATCGTCAATACCAACGGAGCCTGCGCGGGAACGCTCCCCAGCATCCAATCAGAACGCTTTTGGGAGCATCCCACAGCGCCTGCGTGCTGCCTTCCTGCCTTTCCCAACTGCCTCTCCAGTTTTCCGTGGAGCCGGCAGGACGTTCTCCTGTCACCGCAGAAAATTCTTCTTTTCATTTTTACGTTTTTGTGGTCGCATCTGCCTTTCCCCGATGCTACCGGTACCGCTGGTACTTTTCGTTCCTTTTCCTGAAGAATTTCTTTTTTCCTTAGAAATTTTTTCCCTGTTTAGTGCCTGACGTGTTCTAGGCCACTAGGCCTTTACTCCTCCATTATGGAAAAGCCAACCACTATCCTTAAGAAATGCTCAAAGTGTGGCAGTACAGATATTTTTTCTGACACTCATACTTAGTGTCTAAAATGTTTGGGTCCTGACCATTGCCCTCTGGAGTGTCTCTCCTGCTGGAGCTCAAACAGAAGTCTTCAGAATCGAGCACAACTTGATACCTGGTCCACATCGCTCTCGATGTTACCAGCTAGAATATCTTCTTCACAGGATCAGGTAACCAAACAAAGGTCTGTAAAGACTAGCCAGTCCTCGAGTGGTAGATCTCCTTCTCAGCATCGAGATGGCGTCAGCCTTGCCCTTGAGGACATCTTGGCAATAAAGCCCCGGCGGGAGTCTTCAGGCTCCAAAGCATTAACAGGGCTCTGGGTTGTTCCCGGGGTTTTTACCTCGATGAACATACCTGGGCAATGCTCAGTTGTGGCCACTTCGAGCGGTACCGACATCCGGGCATTGGCTATGGTGATGGACAAAACACTCCTCACCGATGAACGTAGTCTAGCACTCTCGGCTACTTCGGTACCGCTAGAGTTGCTGCAGACCGTTCCTTGAGTATCGGTATCGACTCCGGTACCGGTATCGACTTCGGTATCGGTACCGTCCATGCTTGCTTTGACAGAATTGCTTCCCTCGATGCCGAGCCTGGAATCTATCTCTAGCATGGAGGGGTTAGTTCTGGCCATGACGACTTCTTATCTCTTCCTGTATTGCAAAATTATTTTTTCCCTCTACTTCACATAGGGGGAATTTTTGGGGATAATCTGACTCTCAACCACAGACCCTTATTACCCTCAACAAATATTTTTGCAATATTTTTGAGTAAGATCCACATTAGAAAATTAAGACTCAACATGTTTAGTTGAGCTGTTCCACAGCATCTTTTTCTTTTCTAGTTCAACTCCTACCCTCCATCCCTTGGATGCCTGAGGTTTTTGAGGGATAAGCATGGCCCATCTTTAGATTGCAACATGCTGGGGTCTCCTCCAGGCATCTTAGCTTGGGAGTCCCCATATGTGAAGACTCATTCCTGCTTGTTCCTGGAGATAGCACAGTTACCTGTAACAGGTGATCTCTGGGAACAGCAGGAATAAGTCTTCACAACCCACCCACCTCCCCTAGGAGTTGTATCTCTCTATCTCTTTCCTTTCCCTCGCGCTCTCTCTCTCTTTGTCTCAGCTCTAAAACGCAACCGGAGAGAGGTAGTTGGGAAAGGCGGGAAGGCAGCACGCAGGCGCAGTGGGATGCTCCCAAAAGCGTTCTGATTGGATGCTGGGGAGCGTTCCCGCACAGGCTCCGTTGGTACCGACGATACCCATATGTGAAGACTTGTTCCTGCTGTTCCCAGAGATCACCTGTTACAGGTAAGTAACTGTGCTTTCTCTGCACTCTAGGGATATTCGTCTTCCCCTACTTAGACGACTGGCTCATTCGAGCCCCAACAGAGTCAGAGGCCAGAACTTCTCTATCCTGCACAATGCGTATCCTTCAGTATTTGGGACTGGTAATAAACATCCCAAAATCCAATCTAACTCCCACTCAGTCTTTAGAGTTCATAGGGGCTTTGGATACCAGAAAGGCAAGGGCCTATCTCCCCCAGGCCTGCTGCCTTCGCATGGTGCACTTAGCTTCTCAAGCAGTGCTGAAGTCTCATCTCACTGCCCGAGAAATGCTACTACTACTAGGCCACATGGCATCTACTGTGCATGTGGTTCCCTATGCTCGCCTCCATATGAGGGCAGCCCAGTAGACTTTATCCACTCAATGGACCCAGGCATCAGGATGCCTGTCAGACAAAATAGCAGACACGAGTCGCCTTATTTTGTCCCTCCAGTGGTGGAAGTCCACTCAAAACCCTTACCCAAGCAACTCTTAACAACGGATGCTTCTCCGATTGGTTGGGGGGCTCATCTGCAAGACCTCTCCACCCAAGGGACCTGGTCCCCGCAGGAGACTCATCTACATATCAATCTCTTGGAGCTCAGAGCAATCTTTCTTCCTCTTCGAGCGTTCCACACCCTGCTCAGCTACAAGACAGTCCTCATTCATATGGACAACCAAGTAGCCATGTTCTATGTGAACAAGCAGGGGGGACAGGCTCTGTCGCTTTGCAACGAAGCTTTGCGACTATGGGCCCTCGCCAGAGATCATCAGATTCATCTCCTGGCAGTATATCTTCCAGGCATACAAAACTCTTGGGCAGACTGACGAGTTCTGCTTCCACATGAGTGGTCTCTGCATGCAGACCAGGTGGCCAAGATTTTTCAAATTTGGGGAGCCCCGGACATAGACCCCTTTGCAAGTCCGTGGAATGCCAAACTTCCCCGGACTACTCAGATAACTCCGACACATAACAATCCAGAACAAAGGATCAAAATGTGAAACACTGTATTCTTGTCAAATATCAAATCTTGATGTAACCTATTCAATGTATATATAATTTGTATAATTATGTAGTTAGTTACCCCCAGTTCGCACCCAGTTTATCTTCCCTGTTATCTGTAAACCTAGATCAGTCATGTATTGATAGGTATATTGTTGTTAATTGTGAACCGCACTGATGATAAATAGTGCGGTATATAAAAAATGTTAAATAAATAAAATAAATTCTGTTCCAGAATTCCGGCTCAGGCCAGGGATGCTTTCCTCCTTTATTGGGGTCAAGACTTCCTTTATGCCTTTCCACCCATTCCCCTAATTCCCAAAACCCTGTTCAAGCTTCAGAGAGACAGAGGCCATATGATTCTCATAGCTCCACATTGGCCACGGCAAGTGTGGTACCCTCTGCTTCTACATCTCTCTTAATCTCCCTCCCTGGAGTTAGGGTTTGCTCCAGATCTCCTATCCCAGGAGGACGTAATGTTATGGCATCCCAATCCCCAGTCTCTGCATCTCAGGGCTTGGTTGCTGAAGGCCTAGATCTCCATGATCTTAATCTCCCTCAGCAAGTAAGAGATATATTCTTTTGGCTTCCAGGAAACCTTCCACAAGACGCTCTTATGCTTTCAAGTGGAAAAGGTTTACCATATGGTGTTCGCAAAAGGGTCTTAACCCCCTTGCGATACCTCTGGAATCATTGCTGGAGTATCTCCTTCATTTATCCAATGCAGGACTTAAGACTAACTAAGTAAGAGTCCATTTGAGTGCTATTGCAGCTTCCTTTAAGCCTCTTCTAAATGGACAACCTATTTTCTCTCATCCTCTTATAGCAAGATTTATGAGAGGCCGCCTTCTAACTAAGCCTCCCATTAGGCCACCACCGGTGGCATGGGACTTAAACCTGGTTCTTGGGCAGCTCATGAAGCCACCTTTTGAACCTTTAGCTACTACCTCCTTGAAATACCTTTCTTGGAAGGTCATCTTTCTCATTGCAATCACATCAGCACGTCACATCAGTGAGTTGTAGGCATTAGTATCTGATCCACCTTATACAAGGTTCCATCATGACAGGGTAGTCTTTAGGACTCATCCACACTTTATGCCAAAGGTGGTCTCGCCTTTTTCATCTGAACCAAGCGGTCTACCTACCTGTGTCTTTTTCCAAGGCCTCATGCATCAAATGCAGAGAGGAATCTTCATACCTTGGACTGTAAAAGAGCTTTAGCCTTTTACTTACAAAGAACACAACACAGCAACATAGAAAGTCCTCTCAACTCTTTGTTGCTTTTGATCCTTCTCATTTGGGATTTCCAGTCTCCAAGAGAACACTGTCTAACTGGATTGCTCAGTGTATTTCCTTCGCCTATCAGAGTAAGAACCTTTCTCTGGAGGGCCATGTCACAGCTCACAATGTGAGAGCCATGTCAGCCTCAATGGCTCATCTGCACTCTGTCTATCGATGACATCTGTCGAGCAGCCACCTGGGCCTCGGTTCATACCTTCACAGCCCATTACTGCTTGGACAAGGACTCCTGCCGGGATGCTTTGTTTGGTCAGGCTGTTCTCCAACACCTGTTCCATACTTAATCAACTCCTACCCACCATCCCTGGTAGGATGCCAGAGATCCATTGGGGGAAGTGGAGCTAAAGCTAGGGAGTCCCCATATGTGATGACTACATTCCTGCTTGTTCCTGAAGATAGCATAGTTACTCACCTGTAAAAGGTGATCTCCGGGAACAGCAGGAATTTATTCCTCACAACCCACCCACCTCCCTTAGGAGTTGTATCTGTCTTTCCCTTTCCCTCTCTCTCTTTGTCTCAGCTTTAAAACTCAACTGGAGAGAGGCAGTTGGGAAAAGGCAGGAAGGCAGCACGTAGGCGTTGTGGGATGCTCCCAAAAGCTTTCTAATTGGATGCTGGGGAGCGTTCCCGCGCAGGCTCCGTCGGTATCCGACGTTACCCATATGTGAGGACTAAATTCCTGCTGTTCCCGGAGATCACCTGTTACAGGTGAGTAACTATGCTTTCTGCAAAGACAAAGGGAACAGCCTTGCACATACAGTGAACAGGATCTTATAACTTGGAGCTGTAACTAGTGAACTATTTATATAGCCAACCACTCAAGCTGTGGTCGGGTAACTATTTACAGGTTCTAATGAATGTATCTAATGAATATTCATGAGATATATTTGCATACAATGGGAAGCAGTGGATGCAAACATAAACATGACTATTCATTAGGGACATCCTGAAAACCAGACTGGATCATGGTGCGCTAGGACTAGAGTTGGCCACTTCTGTGCTGGACTGTGATTTGGAGAGATTGGAGTATCTTCCAGGCAATATTATGAAGAGGGACTTCTCAAGTATAACTTAACTCCTGTGTACAAAAAAATGGAATAGAAGTTATTCCAGATTTGGAAAGAAGTTTCAAGTTCTACTCAACATACTTCCCCGCATATCTGAGAAATCAAGAGGTGTGTTTTAACACTGGACCTCACAAATCCAAGCACATTTTTGAAAAAATAAAATTCAATTACTTGTATGCTCTCTAGACCTGAAACAAGACGTTCACAACATAAGTCACTCTAGTCGTAGAGGATTTCTCAGGGTTATGGCAGCTTCGTATCTATAATTGGTACAGAATGCCCAATTTAATATCTGTTCAAAGAATGCTTTTCATGGGTACCCTTTTGGACTACTCGGTAACAAAGGCTTTTCTCCACCAAAACAGAATACTAACAGGTTCCTGAGTGCCTTGGGCATATTGTCATTTCTTAGAGAATACAATAATCCTTGTTCATGCAGATGGAGTAGCTATGCTCTCCATAAATGAGGGTCAGTATCTTTTTTTGCTTAGAGGCCATAAAGTAGTAAGATTGGGTGGTGTCCAGTGAATGCATTCATCACTACTGACTGTACTAGCGGAACAGTATCCCAGCAAATAAACTTGTCATTAACTGGGACTTCAAGAGTGGTTAGTTCACTACCCCTCCAGTGGTGATTCTGCAGGTAGAGAACTCCATAGGCTGGTTAGTTTGTCAAATATAAACGGTTTAACTTCCATTCTAAGAGGTAAGCAAGGAACAGGGTGTATGCAGGTACTTGGAGTTGGCTGCTTAGTCCTTCATCCTGCTCATTTATCTAGGACAGAACACAAAATTGGGTATGGCAAAATATTTGTGGCTCCTATTTGGACCAGACGCATCTGGTTTCCTCTGCCTTTAAAGAAGCAGTACAGCTGTAAAAGCTTCCTACTTTCTTGCTCAGAACCAGAGAACTTCTGCATTCCAGTCCCTTAGTTCTGACACCATGGGTGTTGAGCACCAACTGATACTGTTACTGCATCTTCTACAACAATTTAAAGATATGCTTCTGGAATTTACCAAGAAAATCTTATGACTTCAAATGGTATTTGCAGAAAGGCCAAGATCCATTTAAATGCTCTTTGGTTTCCCTTTTTTAAATCTGTTATCGGATAAAGTTTTAATCGGCATCAGTAGGAGTTGACCTGGCTGTGGTTGCAGCCTACCATAATCCTGCCATTTTTCTTTCTCAAAGGTTGTGAAAGGCTTATCCCATGTTTAAGCACCACTGAAAGCAATCTTATGTGTACTCTGTTCGGAACAACTTGTGAGTTGATACTGAGCATTGTCATGTTTGTCCTTGCTCATTGAAATAAGAGTTTAAAAAAAAAGGTTGATTGTCCCCTGGGATTTAAATGTGGTTCTTATGCTGTTATGTAACAACCTTTTGAGCCTTTAAATACTAGAACTCTAAAAGCCTTATCTTGGAAGGTACACTTTCTAGTTTCCATTACAGTGGCATCATACATTGAGTTCTTACACAGCAAGCTTCATATTGAGGACTCATCCCATCATTTCATCTGAATCTGTCTGTTCTTCCTATGTTCTTTCCCAGGCCTTTTGTTCACAAGTACACCGTACACTAGACTATAATGTTTATTTTTATTTAGTAGTAGTTAGTTCATGCCTTTCCAGTAGCAGTTCAATGTGAGTTGGGTACAGTGGGTATTTCCCTGTCCCGAAAGGGCTTACAATCTAATTTTTGTACCAGAGGCAGTGGAGGATCAAGTGATTTCTTGAAGGCCACAAGGAAATGGAATGCTAGTTGCATTCAAACTCTGGTCTCTTTGGTCACAGACCACTGCTACTACACCAGAGTGCTAGTATATGGTTGGAAAAAGGGCTTAATCTCATCAAGCTACTTAACTTTTTTTTTTTTTTTTTAACTAAAGAAATTGTGGTTGGCTGGTAATGAACTCTTAACTGGATAGCAAACTGAATCCAGTTGAATTATTTGCAGACTACACTAGATTTGCTTTGATATGTGCTTTTAACGCTTGCATTAGGTCATTCCCATCAAATCTCTTTAGAGATCTGTCAGACTGCAGTTGGTCATTGTGTTTATATGTTCACTTCTCACTACTGTTTAAACCAATGTTCTAGAGCATCCCTTCAGTCTGGTCCAGCCTACCGATTTTCTCTCCCTTCCAGCAGAGTGACTGAGAATTCCAAGCTTTTGGTGATGTCATTCCATAAAGGGATCCAGACTCCTCCCACCTAGCCAGTATCCTCAGTCTCCAAGCAGATGGAGTAGAGCCTTGTGTAACCTCGGCTGCTCTGGGGAGAAGTCCTTGGTTTGTTAGAAAAACAGTGTCAGTCTGTAAAATGGTAATTAGAAGTTAGCTTGGGAATTAGCTGCAGGCTTGCTGAGGAGTACCCCAGAGTTGCAGAGGGACTGGAGGCCTGACACTCAAGCCTGTTTAGTCGGGGGAGGGCTAGGCTGGGACAACGGACCTGGTGGAGCCAGGTCCCTGCTTCCCTCGGAGTTACAGCCAGCTCATTCTCTGCCTTTTGCAGCAGATTGATAGCTTGTGGAAGCTGACCCTTTAACAGCAAAGCTCTCCATCACGAGGAGGTGGCTGTGGGGGCAGACTCCTTTCAGTATTCTGAGTGGTTTCACACCAGGGGACGTTCAGCCAGTGGTGAAGGTAAGTTGGTGGGGTTGTGGCCAGCGTGCAGATTTCGTTGGGCCTGTCTTGTTAGCGATTGTGGTTGTAGCACTTCTTTCTCGTCTTCTGGTAGCGACTGCCTTCTCACTGTTGGACCATACGGTCATGCCGTCCAGCAAGGCAGCATGCGTGGGTTGCAGCCTGAGAAGGGACTCTGCAAGCAGGCAGATTGCGAAGCAGGAGATTGCACAACTCTGCCTCACTCAAAGGGGGGCTAGCTGACATGCCTCTTCTCATGGCAGGAGACACAGCAGGCCCATCCTTAATGGCGGGTTCTGTGGTTTTGGCAGGAACCATGGCTGCAGATGAAATGGTGTATCAGCCTTCGGGAGCCACCTGGAGGACGGGATTTGGCTCGGGTGGGTTAAGATTCCACGCAGAGGGCCTCTCTGGACTTGGATCCTTTTTCCCCAGATTTTGTGCTGCTGACGTACAGGGCCTATCTCCTCAACGGCTGGGATTAAGGCAGTGGACCCTAGGATCCCTTGTAAGGCAGCAGACCCTGGGATCCCCTTTAAGGGCACAGATGGACTCGAGTCATCAGGAAAGCTGGGGTTGCAAATAGGTTCCGCTGGGTAATTTGTCCTTCTATGATCCTTGGAATTCAGTGGGGAAGTTTTGGCCTGACGCAGGGTCTTTTGAGTGTACATAGACCCAAAACGCCAGTGCTGTGTTGCAACTCTTCCCTTACTTTTGTGCTTTTCCTTGGACGTGTTACAATTTTGGATGGACAAAGCATAAGCTAAGTGTTTGTTACTTTTACTGCTTTATTGATTAAAATGGACACTGTCCAAGTGGGGGGTTTTTCCTCACTTGGACTCTAGTCTGACAGACGGACATTGAATTTTTTAATCCAAATTATATGTAGTTTAAAGTTGCCAGTGTGATTGTTTTGAGGGAATTGGGCTTTTTATTGTGGTTTTGGGCACCCCCTTCCCTAGCCCGCATGGGATTTTCAATTGGAGATACTACGTCCACAGATGGCACCTCAGAGCAGTGGACACTAAACATAGTCCAGGAGGAATACGGACTTAATCTGCAATCTCTGCCCCCCTCCACTTTCACGGAAGGTTTTCAAGTGCAACCCCCACTCAACTGCTCTTCTGCAGGGCGAGGTGTCTTCTCTTCTGTCTCAGGGTTCCATAGAGATTGTCAAGACATCTCAGCAGGGGATGGGTTTCTACTCTGTACTTTCTCATTCCAAAGAAATCCAGAGGATAGAGGCCCATTCTGGACCTCAAACTTCAAGTTTCTAGTTCGTGAAAAGTTCAAGATCTCTTGAGACTCTTCTTCCCTACCTCCAGATTCAGGACTGGTTCTTCTTGATCTAAAACAAGTGTACACATATATCCTCATCCACCCCAGAACACAGGAAATATCTATGCTTCACCTTTCAGGGAACAAATTATCAATACAGTCCTTCCCTTCTGACTCTCTCTTCTGCCCCAATAGTCTTCACAAAATACATGATGGTTGTGGCCCCATTCCTTCGGTCTCTGGGGATATTTGTCTTCCCTTACTTAGAAGACTGGCTCATAAAAGCAGACACCTTCCAGGAGGTACAGCTTTTCTTTCATCATACCACCACGGTACTACAACACTTGGATTTATCATAAACTTCTCAAAATCCTAGTTCACTCCAACTTAAAAGCTAGAATTTATAGGAGCCCTACTGGATGCCCAACAGTCCAGGGTATGTCTGCTCCAGCTCTGCTCTACTAGTCTAATCGAACTAGCGTTCCAGATGCTCCAATGGGACCATCTGACTGACCTTGAAATGCTCCAGCTCCTCGGGCACATGGCCTGTACACAGTACATGTCGTTGCCTGTGCCCGATTACGTATGTGCACAGCACAATGGACTCTTCCCTCCCAATGGACGCAGGCCTCTGGCGTCTCTGGAACAGGGTCCAAGTCACTGCCCCTTTAACCACATCCGTTCAGTGGTGGTGGTGTCCAGAAAATCTGCTCATAGGGTCACCTTTTCAGATGCCTCTATTTCAATGCAGCGTGATGACATTCTCCAAACTGGGTTGGGGAGCACACCTGGGCAACCTATCTACACAGTGGCTGTGGACGCCGCATGAGTCACACCTCTAAACCAGTCTTCTGGAACTTTGTGCTATCTCGAATGCTCTCTGGGTGTTTCAACACCACCTCAGGGCACAACAGAGCCTCGTGATGACATACAATCTGGTCGCCATGTGAACAAACTGAGGAACAGGCTCATGGGCCCCTCTGCGAAGAGACTCTTCACCTGTGGTCCTTTGCCATTTCTCATCAAATACACCTACAAGCGTTGTACCTCCTAGGGGAACTCAGTGTGTCTTGGTAGACAAGCTGGGTCACATTCTCCTCCCCCCGCGAATGGTCTCTCTATCCGGACACAACGTCCTACATCTTCCAGACCTGGGGAACTCCAGACATAAATCTATTTGCTACTCTGCAGAATACCAAGCTACCTCATTTCTGCATAAGCAACTCTGACTTCCAGCAACAAACAGGTGGATGCCTTCCATTTACACTGGGGTCAGGGTCAGCTTTGCTTTCCTTCCTATACCCCTCATTCCCAAAATACTTTCCAAGCTTAAGTCCGACAAGGGCTCCATGATTCTCCTAGCCCCTCACTGGCCGTGACAACTGGTTTCCACTGCTACTACATCTGACTCGGACTCTCTCTGCAATTGGTATGTGCGCTCTATATCCCCTCTCAGGACAACGGCTCACTACACCATCCTAATACACAGTCTCCGCCTCACAGCTTGACTGCTGAGAGCATAGCATTCCAGGGCATTGACCTTCGACAAGAGGTTAAAAAAATCCTATTGGCTTCCAGGAAGCCCTCCACTAGATGTTCATATTTTTTAAGTGGCATAAATACTTTGTCTCATGTTCCCAGAAAGATCTCAATCCTTTTTCTGTTCCAATGGAATCTCTCCTCCAGTATCTCCTCTACTTGTCCTCGATAGGTCTAAAGACCAACTTTGAGAGTCCACCCCAGTGCCATTGCAACCATCTCCTCACATCTGCTAGTAGTGTGTTCATGAGAGGCAGTCTGCTGTCCAAACTGTTCATCAAGCCACCTTCAATGGCTTGGGACCTCAACGTTGTTCTAGCATAGCTTCTCAAGCTGCCCTTTGAACCATTGGCACCATAATCTCCCTGAAGTTCCTGTCTTGGAAGGCAGTCTTCCTCATTGTCCTCACTTCAGCTAGATGCATCAGTGAGCCTCGGGCTCTGGTGGTGGAACCCCCCTATACCCGATTACATTATGACAAAGTTGTCCTTCGGACTCGCCCATACTTATGCCAAAGGTGGTGTCTCCCTTTCATTTTTCTTTCCTTTTTTTTTTATATATGAATTTTCCAAACTATAAAATTTGAACAAATTGAGGAAAACAGTGTGGTCATTTGAAAATATTAGAGGAATTAAAACATATCAGACTATCTAGTCATGCACAAACCAACCCACATTACCAGCCCACAAAAGGGTAAATACACATGAAGAGTTAATCCAGGAAGTAAGCAATTGAGATATACCAGCCAGTATTAAACAGGAGGTGATTCAGATGACTCCATGGCAGCAGTAGGAAAGAGAAGCTGGGAAGGGTAAAGGAAAACAGATTGATGCTTCAATAAATACTTACTTGGATATTTGAGGAAAAACATTGCACCCAGCTGAAGAGCCCTAGGCCGGAGCAGGAGAAATTCCTTTCTCCAGTGCTAAGTCTCTCTTGCCAGGTCAGGAAAAGCCCTTAACAGACACGCATGAAACTGTACATTCCTTCTACGAAAAAATATTCTCTCAAACCATGCTTTATCAGCAACCAAAGCAAATTGAACCAAAAATATATGCAGGGGTAACATCACCCAATCCAGACATTTCAAGTACATCAGAAACATTAAGCACTTCCATTTGCCCCAATGGAGAAGCCACTGTTTGTCCCTGAGACTTTTTGCCTTGAGGTAAATAAACCTTGACAATAGGTGTTTGAGACTCCGGTTTAACTCCCAAAACCTCTTCCAAATTTTTAAACATATCTTTAGGAGTTACTAACTGTGTGATTTGGGAAAATTAATTAACCGAAGATTGGACATTCAAGAGGCATTCTCCAGCTGTTCAGTCTTGATCTTCATAAATGAAACCTCTTTCACCAAAGTTTCCATACAACCTTCCACAGAGTCCACCCGAACAGATAAACTGTCTCCTCTGATCATTGATATATCTTCCGAATTCAGTACATTCTTGGCCAACATCATGCAGCTGAGATCTTATATCCTATATTTGAGGTAGTATTGCTGCAGTCAATTGCTTTATAGCATTCCAAATTGATTCAAGAGAGATCTGGCCAGGGGTAGATAGAAAAATATCCAAAGTCAATCCTCCTACAGCACCTTCGACTCTAGCCATACCTTTCCATGCCGCTCCAACCTCTCCCGGCTGCTTTCCGTCCTCAGTGACCAAGCTGGCTCCAAATGACATCACCATGGGAGACACCAAATGACCTGATGCCCCCACCTCAGGTCCAGCTCCTGTTACCCTTTTGGCCTGGCCTCTGGGGTCCCACCAGTCAAGGGCACCTGCTCCAGGGAAGATGAGGAGTTTAGCTTCAAAGGCTTTCGCATCTCCAGAGGGGTAAGTTCTAGCCCCAAAAGAGACGTTGAGCTGTCACACTCCAACATCTCACACTTGGGCAATGCTGCTTTTCCCAAGGTCTGCCCCGGCTGCTCATGCAGAAGAAACTGATCCAAAGAACCAGACAAAACCGCATAGGTTACTCTTCGTACGGTGTGGGGGGATGGGGTGTTCCCACCATTTTCTGCATGCGTTAGTGTTTTTAACTGTTTGCTGCCTGGTGGTCACATGGTCTGCCCAAGCTGCTCCAATACGTGTTCCTTCCCTAGTGCCTGCAACATACACCTTTTGGTCCATCACAGCCTCGTCTGTTGATACTTGCCTTAACTCTGTCTTCCAGGAAATGTTTGACCTTGACAAGCGAGATGCCTCATCTCTGAGTTCTGGGCTCTTCTCTTCTTGCATGGCAGCTTCTGAGCCACCCTGGAGTGCCTGCTCCTCCTTTCTCTGCCTGGGGATGCAGTTAGTCCATCCTTGCCTGCATCAGGGCAGGAGGTGATGTATGCAACTATGGGTAAGAATATCCAGCTGTCCGGAGGCTCAGGGTCTCGTAGTCATCTAGGGGGTCTGTGGCGGCTGTGCCCCTTGGCATTGGGGTCATTTCTAAGAGGAGAACTTCTGGACTCTGGAATGTCCTCTGAATTCTTTTCTTCTTTGCAGGCCTCAGGGTGCAGCCATGGGTGGGGCAGGCTGAGAGTGGAAGCTCTTAGATTGCCTTTGCTTAAGCACCCCTGGCGAGGGGGTGCGTCCCCTAGAGATGGGGAACAGCTGGGAGCTGTCTGAAATTTTGATTATGGCTTGGATTCAGATGGCTCGGTACTGGGTTCTGATGTGGATGAAGAAACAGAAAAAGACCACATGGCCTATCTAGTCTGTCCTTCCATATCAACTACAACAGTCCATCTTCAGAAGATTTGTGAAGAGGCCGGGTGATCTGTCTATTCTGGAACTGGCAGCTTTGATTACCATGGGTTTTATCCGCCTTAAACTTGAGATACTTCAGTCACGGAGCAGGACCTGAAGGTGCCACCTGCTCCTTCAAGCAGTACAGAAATCCACTGCTGTCTTCTCGTTTCCAGATGTGATCAAGGCTATGATCCAGTCAATGGGACTCTCCTGACTCCCTGTCTAAAGGATTACCGGTAAGCGTGTGTAAGAAGGTCTATGCTCTTCCAGAGAAGGAGTGCATTGAGTGGTTTGGGATTCCTAAGGTGGGTACACGGAAAGCGGATCAGTCTTAAAGGATTTTCTAGACTGTAAAGTGGATTCCTTGTTGAGCCAGTTTGCCATGGCAGCTGCTATTCTGCAACTGGTGCTAGTACCTGCCTGACATCTTGAGCCCTGCTCCAGTGGAATCTCTCCTCATCAGATATTACTCCTCTTTTTTGGAGTCTGCTACAGCCTTTCTTCCAGATGCCATGTATGACCTAGTATGCTTGGCGGCCGAGGATGGTGCCCTGATGACTGTCACAGCGTTGGATTTGGCTCTGGCACTAGGCAGCAGATACATCATCCAGGGTTCAGTTGTCCCAAATGGCTTTTAAAGGGAAGTTTCTATTTGGGGAAGCTGGTGAAGGACCTGGATAAGACAAAATCTTATTGGCTTCCAGAAACAGGTTCAAGGGGCCTGTTAAGTTGCCCCTTTCTTGTCATCCTCCACCTATCCACTGAGGGTGCATTGGCCAGATCCCTAGGGGTTTCAGGATTTTCTGTTACTGACCTAGAAAACCTTCCTCCCCTCTGCTTCTGGGCTTCGAGCTAAACCATTATTAAGAAGGGACCCAGGATATCAATGCTTGAACCAATACAAGCATTGTGGAACCTGTGTTCCTTGGGGAAACTGCTAGGTACGTATGACCTAGATTGGCCACTGTTGGAAACAGAATACTGGGCTTGATGGACCTTGGTCTGACCCAGTATGGCATATCTTATGTTCTTATGTTCAGTCCTTCTGTGGAGCATGAAGGCCCAGGGACTCAGGGTCTTCCAAAGGAGGACCTTCCCAGGCTAAGCAATGAAGGTTTGGAGCCCCATTCCCTGGTTCCTCCAGTTGGAGGCAGGCTTTGCCGCCTCTTTCAGGAATGAGTGTGGGTTACCAAGGAGACACCATTTAATTTGACTATGTCCTGGAATACAAAGAGCAGATTCTGGATGCCTTCATCTCCCCTTGTGGATCTATTATTAGAAGTGCCTCTGTGTGGATGACCTTGGACAGGTTGCTGCGCCTGAAGGTGGTGGTGTCCATTCCTCTGGACGAGCAGGGCAAGGGCAGATACTCCATCCATTTTGTGTTGCCCAAAAATACAGTTCCTTCTAGCCCATTCAGGACCTCAAGTGGGTTAATGACCATATGCGTGTCCTGCGCATCTGGGTAGAAACCTTGTGCTCTGTGATTCAAGCAGTGTGCCCTGGGGAGTTCTTGGCTTCTCTGGATCTGGCTGAGGTGTATTTTCATATCCTGATCTGGGCAGATCAGCAGAAGTATCAGCGTTTTGCCGTGCTTGGCTCTCACTGTCGGTTCATTGCCCTCCCTTTCGAGCTATCCATCGCCCCAAGTTCTGGACCTACGCAAGTCCCTGTCTCATTGTCCCCTGCCCATTTCCTCTCCCCCCCCCCCCCCCCCCCCCCCAACATCCCAACTCTCTCACACTTGGACATCTTTTCACTCTATTTCTTCCTCCGAACTTGTTGGTTTAATATCCTCCTCTAACAAAACGTTTTGTCCACATGATCCAGTTCCCTCTTCTTGGCTTCTTACTCCTTCCCTCTATCCTCACCATCATTAGCACTAGTCTCTCCACAGGTGTCTTTCCCCAACCCTGGAAACGTAGAAACATGATGACAGAAAAAGACCATGGCCTATCTAGTCTGTCCTTCCATAACTACAACAATCCACTTTTTACCTTTAGAGATCCTCTGTGTTGGTCCCATGCGTTTTTGAATTCAGTTACTGTCCTCATTTCTACCACCTCCACTGGGAAGACTATTCCACGGATCCACTATTCTTTCCATAAAGAAATATTTCCGCATATCACTCCTGAATCTATCTCCCTTCACCCTCATCCCATGTCCCCTCGTAGCAGAACTTGTTTTTAATTGAAAGAGGCTCTCTCCCTGAACATTTATGCCACGGAGGTATTTAAACATCTCAATCATATCACCTCTATCCCGCCTTTCCTCTAAGGTGCACATACTAAGATCCTTAGGTCTGTCCTCATATGCTTTATAATGAAGCCCACTAATCATTTTAGTAGCCACCCTCTGCACCGACTCCGTCCTGTTCACATCCTTTTGAAGGTGCGGTCTCCAGAATTGCACACTATACTCCAAATGAGGTCGCACCAAAGACTTATACAGAGGCATTATCACTTCCTTTTTTCTGCTAGCCATTCCTCTCCGTATGCACCCAAGCATCCTTCTAGCTTTTGCCGTTGCCTTTTCCGTCCTATCCTGAAGAAGCCCTCCCTTAATTCTTTGACTCCTGCCCATTATCACCCAGTTTCCAATCTTCCCTTCCTCTCCAAGATTCTTGAGAAAGCTGTCTTCGCACAACTCTCACAGCACCTTGATTCTGTTCAGTTTCTTCACCCTCGTCAGTCTGGCTTCCGACCAGGCCAGAGCATAGACTGTCCTCCTGGGTTTCCTTAACAAACTCCCATGTAGCTCACGACTGTGGTGACTTCTCGGTGGCGGTGTCCTTAGACCTCTCAGCAGCTTTCGACTTAGTGGATCACTCTCTTCTTTTGTCTCGCCTATGTGAAGCTGGTCTCCAGGGTACAGTCTACCACTGGTTTCACTCCTTCCTCTTCTCCCACTCTTGCACAGTAGTCTCCTCATCTGCCCCACCCACTCCCTCCGATTCCTTCCCTCTTCCCTGTGGTGTCTTTCAGGGATCTGTTTTGGCGCCTCTTCTTTTTAATATTTTCCTAGCACCACTGGCACTCCTGGTCCAGCAGTTTACTATTTCCGCATTCTACTATGTTGACGACCTGCTCTTCCTGTATCACACCTCTCCCCTTCACCCTGATCTTGATCCATTGAATTCTTGTCTTTCAGCTGTCGCAAACTGGCTCACTCTAAACTGTCTGCATCTCAATCTTACGAAAACAGTAGCCATCTGGTTTACTCATGGCAGTCCGTCTCCTCTGATCACTCCCTCTTTCTCAGACTTGCCGATTCCTCTCGTTACAAGCTTTCGCTACTTGGGTGTAATTTTTGACTCCGATCTTTCTTTTCATGCTCACATTTCCCACATCACAATGACCTCCTTTTTCTTCCTTCGACAGATATGGTCCATTCGCCCCTTTCTCGCCCCTGAAGCCCTCTCCACTCTTCTATCTTTGGTAATGTCACGCATTGAGTCCTAGCTGGCCTTCCTCCCTCACAACTTCACCGCCTTCAACGTGTTCAAAACACTGCTGTGCGCCTTATTTTTCACTCATCGCTCCGTGACCGTCACCCCTCTTTTTCTTCAGTTACATTGGCTCCCTCTGCAATTCCGTATACGCTATAAGATCCTCACACTGGCCCATCAAGTTCTACATAACCGCACCCCACTATACCTGGCAGACTTACTTCAGTTCCAGTTGCTGTGGCACAGAGGTATCTTGTCCATCCATATCTGGACAACTGTCTCATTCAGGCTTGTTCTTTTTTAGAGGCATCTCAAGTGGTCCTTTTTGAAAACCCTCGGCTGGTGTTCAGCTGTTGCCTTCCCAGCTCTTAGGAGCACGTTTTGACACTCGAGTGGGCAGAGTTTTCCTGCCAGCGGAGAAGGTCAAAAGTCTGATTGCCTGGTACTGTTCTGTGCACAGTGGGCTGCCTGAGGTCTGGGATTATCTTCAGCTCCTCAGATTGTTTGCAGCAACCATAGGGATGGTACCATGGGCGCATGCTCACACTTGCTGATTCGGTGGTCCCCGAGTTCTCAGGCGTTTGAGTGCAGGCTCCTGCTCCCGATGATGAAGACTAACCTGCTGTGGTGACAGCAGCACTGTCATCTGAGGAAGACCATGCAGCTGGACGATTTCTCCTGAATCCTGCTGACAGACGCCAGACTCTCAGGCTGGGGGGCCCATTGCCAAGATTGTACAGCCTAGGGCCATTGGAACCACAGGAGAGCGGTATAGTCCATCAGCTGTGTCGAGGCGAGGGCCATCAGTTTGGCCCTTCTGTATTTCTAGCCCCTGGTTGAGGGCCAGGCGGTTTGAGTGTTTTTGGACAATGCGAAGGCAGTGGCTTATGTTAATTGGCAAGATGACACGAGGAGTGCATGGGTTAGTCCTGGAGATGGCTCTTTGCCTGGGCAGGGAAGAATCTCCTAGCCTTGTCAGCTCAGCATGTTGCCGATGTGAACAGTGTGGAAGCAGGCTTCCTCAGCTATCACTCTGGATCCTGGAGAGTGGGTTAGGTGTTTCAGTTGATTCTGTGCCACTGGGGTCACCCTGAAATGGATCTGATGGTGATCCATTCCAATGCCAAAATTTGCTGCTTCAGTTGCCAAATGGAGATGAGGCCTGAGGGTGTCAACACCCTGACCCAGCCTTGGTCAAGTCAGCACCTTCTGTATGTGTTTCTTCCGTTGTCTCTGGGGCATTTGATTTAGTATATAGAACGCCTCCTGGGCAATATTGTTCTGGTGACGCTGGATTGGCCAAGGGGAGCATGGCTCAAAGACCTGATGCGGCGCCTGCAGGTGCCTCCTTTTCAGTTGCCTCCATCTCAGGGACTATTGCGGCAGGGCCAGATTGTCCTTGGAGGATCCTGTTCCCTTTTCACTTACAGCTTGGCTCTTGAAAGGAGATGGCTAATGCATAAGGGCCACTCTCCGGTGGTCTTCATGCTGTTTGGAGCACAGAGGTGGTCTATCAAGCTAGCATAGTGCGGATTGAGTGCCTCTTTGAGTGATGGTGTGCTGCTCTGTATTTGGTTCCTGAGGTGACCAAGGTGCCATGTCTGTTGGCCTTTCCACAGGATCACCTGGAGAAGGGCCTTTCCTCCTTGATGGTTCAGGTGGCAGCTTTGGCCTTTTTCCAAGGTCAGGTGGCTGGTAAATATCTCACTGTTTCTCCAGAGGGTTCAGCATCTGCGTCCTCCCCTCCAGTCTGTGATCCCAACCTGGGTCTGGTGCTCAGGGCCCTGATGGCGGTGCGCTACTTTGAGCGGCTTGATGCTCGCAATTTGTTCCATAAGGCGGATTTCAGAGCTGCAGGCTGTCTTGCTGGGATCCTTCTCTGTCCTTTTCGATGAAGACTGTTTCCATTTGGCTTTTGCTTTTTGTCTTGCCTAAGGTGCTTTCTTCTTTTTCGTGAATCAGGTGATTTGCCTACCCCCTCATCTAAGGAGCAGTGTCAGGAGAAGGATCTTTGCCTTATGGATGTCAGAAGGATGCTTCTCCAGTACTTGGAGTTTACTAATTTCTTTCGTAAGTCTGACCATCTTTGTGTGCTGCTTGCTGGCCTATGTAAGGGTGATGTTGGCAGCCAAGTCTATTTTGAGGTGCTGGATTAAGGACACCATTGCCTTGGTGTATATGTTGCGGAACTGGTTGGTTCTGGAGGGTTTGTGCCCATTCTACCTGAGCACAAGCATCCTTGTGGGCGGAGCAGAGCCCAGCAGCCCCTGCAGGCATTTGTCAAGCGGCAGCTTGAGCATCTCTCCACTTTGGTCAAGTATTATCGCTTGGATGTCTACGCATGGGTGGACACAGCCTTTTGGCTCAGGTTTTGTGAACTGCTATATCGTCTTCCTACCCAGTGGAGTGTTAGATTTCATACATTCCATTTGTCTGCACTGGTTTAGCAAGACGATATGGAAGGTGGCATTAACTGATAAGTAAAGTGTCCTTTCCTTTGAGTCCTGCTAGACTATTTCAGGGCCCGCCCCTTAAACTGTATTTGCTCTGTTCTGCTGCTGCGTTACCTTTGGGTCTCTGATGTTTGTTATTGGCTCTGCAGTTTCATCTACTGACAGCCTTCTATTTATGCTTTCCTGTATATAGTTATCGACTGTTGATTACTCCTTGTTGCCCAAGCTTGAGGTTGTGTGAGACTTGTCTGGTTTCTCCCATATGCTTTGGCTTGAATACTGAAGGGATCTGAGGTGAATAGAGGGCATGGGAGTGCCGTCATTGAAGCTTGGGCTTTCATTGGTTCTTTGTCTCAAATAATCTGCTAGTAGGGGAACACAACCCACTTGTCTGGACTGGTCTAGCAGGACTCGGAAATGGCAAGTACACCAAAGATATTGGCTACCTGCATCTACAATTTAATTAGATCTTATTCAAATCTCTAAACTGGTTCCCTTCTGCCATCTGCTGGAGCAGTTAGAATACCCTACTTAGGAAAAGGCACTGTAGTAGGTGTTAAAACCAGAAATCATCAAGGCCTATTGTTAGCTATGTTTATCTCAATTTCAGAGAAATTGAGAGATTTAGTGCTGGTATTTAACCTGAGAAATCTGAAAACCACCTGTTCCAGAAGTTCAGTGTTAATTATTTAGGCTGTTCGCCCCTTCCTGGATATAAAGAGCAGTTCACCAGGAACAAACAGGAAGTCTGTCCTCAAGGGTGATGCCGGCACCGACAGAGCCCACATGGAGCAATTACTCAGCTTTCAAAGAAAGCCTTTGGGATTGCTGCCACGCATGCATGGTCCTCTTCCCTCCCAAGGGTACCATCTTGCTTAGTCTCCCTTTTTTCGCAGAGCCCTTTGGACACACGTCCTTGTCCCTTGGAAAGTCTTTCGTTTTGGCCTACTGGCCTTTTATTTTCTGGTTTCATCGGTCCTCTACCGGTCCTTCCCTGCTCTTCTTTTTTATAGAGCTCTTAGGGGACGGTTTTCTTTGCCTTTTTTGCCAACGGGCTTTGCGCCCTTTGCCTGGCCGTGTGGGTCTTTGACCTCGCGGGGGCCATTTTTGCCCCTATGGCTGCGGTGCCTCGGAGCTGATCATGATCCGGAGCTCTGTTCGCTCTAAAAGAAAATGTCCTCCAGGCCCTGCTCAGTCGTAAGCAGAAGTCTGAAGACATTTTCAGAAAGGCGGCTGCCTCTGAATCCCCGGTGATGCCCTCGGTAGTCTCTCCTCCAGTGGGATCCCCCACCTCGGCCCTGTGCTCTTGGCGGCACTTTGACCAGGGGTCCCCTGAAGTGGAGCAGTGCAAGGAGGCCTCGAAGTCGCTAAGCCCTCTTCGGTGTTCCCGAGAGTCTGATAAGGAACAGCCCCACAAGGTACCTCGTACAGATACGGAGGCCTCTGCCGAAGGCACCCAGTCTCCTGAAGACCCATCCCGGTGAAGATCCCCTCGACTCCTGATGGGAGTCCTGCATACTGGCGCTGGAATGCAGCGTTTCTGCATTCATTGCTTCCCAGCAGGTGCTCACAGCCAGCTTTGCTGACTCGTGCCCAGAGAGACTGGCTCCCTTGCGTGGTACACTGAAATTAGTCCAGGAAACCCCCCTTGAGAGCCGCAGCCCTTGTGTGCGGGTCCTCGACATCTGTCTCCCTCGCCCTCCCATTCCTCGGGCGCGAGGTCTTCCAGGGCCTCCAGCTCCATGTGGGCCTCGGCTGCTGGACAGGGCAATCTGCCCGGCTTGGACTCCTCATCCAAGTTCTCGGACTGGGAGTCCGATAGGGACACCTCCCCAAAGACTTGTACTCACCAGGATCTTCCGTTGGATCCCTCTCCACCTGCGTTTCAGCAGTGCTCACCACCCGAGGACACTTCCTTCCTGGTGTTTGTCTGGGACATGGCGCGGGCTCTCAACCTGGCCACTCAGGTCGAGGAGGACCCTCGAGCTGAAGAGCTTAATATCATTCAGTATGAGTCCCCGCCTGGGGAGTCTCTTGCTGTTCCAGTCCCTCCCATCCTGTCCTGGCTGCTGCTTCACATGTGGGAGGCACCGGCCTCTGTCCCCATCGCGAGTAAGCGCCTCGACTTGGCCCTGGGTTTAGAAAGACCCAACTTCTGCACACCTCCATGGTGGTGGAGTCGGCCATGAGGAAACAGAAGAGCCTGAAATTGCACTCGTTGGTCCCCTTGGGCTGGGAGTCGAGAGCCCTTGATGCCCTGGACCACAAGGCTTACCAAGGCTCCATGCTTTCTTGTTGCATTCAAGCATACCAACTATACATGGGATGTTCTTGTGTGACTTGGCTAAGGAGCTCGGAGGTTTCTCCACAGGCCTCGAGGGCGAGCCTCTCAATAGATTTAGTGCTCTGCTGAAGTCCATCGCAGACTGTTCAAAGTACCTCTTCCGAGCCACCTATGATGGATTAGAGTCCTCTGCTCGGGTGGCAGCCGTGGGCATCAGGGCCTGCTGCCAGGCATGGCTCCAATCGTTAGATTTGGAGCAATGGGTGCAGGAAAAGCCCCTGGATGTCCCCTGCCTTGGCGAGCAGCTCTTCTGCAAGCCGATGGAGGATAAAGCCGCGGAGATACAGTTCATCACCAGGACCCGTCTCTCACACAAGACCGCCACCCTCCCCTGGAAAAAGCCACAGACCAAAAAGCCTTTCCAAGGAAGGGCCTTCAGTACTGTGGCTACCCACTGTACCCAACCACCCCCACGCCGACCACTCTGGCACAGGTGAAGTCTGCCAGGGGCATCGCAAGCCAAAGCAGCACAAGGCCCAAATCCTGGCTCCGCCACAACCCGCACAGGGGTTTTGATGCCATTGGCATAGCCTTTCGCCCTCTGGCAGCTCAGTAGCCAGTGGGTGTGAGCGCCTGTCTTTCACCCCTCTGTGGGCTTCCATCACCTCAGACACCTGGGTCCTCCGGGTCGTCGGAGACTATCGCCTTCTCTTCATCAGGCTTCCACCTCCCTTCTCCCTGGCCGAGCCTCCTCGACTCCCCACGCACCAGGTTTTCCTGCAGCAGGAACTAGTTTCTCCTTGCCCAACGGGCAGTCGATAAGGTCCCTCCGCATCTCCAGAAAAGATGGGAGGTCTATGGCCTATCCTCGACCTCAGCAAGTTAAACAAATTCTTGTTGCGGGAGAAGTTCAAGATGCTATCGCTTGGCATCCTGCTGCCCTTGCTCCGGCAGGGCGACTGGCTATGCTCCTTGCATCTAAAAGACTTACGCCCACATTTTAATCCATCCCCAGCAAAGGCAGTACTTGTGCTTCATGGTGCGGGGAGAGCACTTCCAGTACAGGCGTTCCCCTTTGGCCTCGCAGTCGCTGCCTACCTCAGTTGTCAGGGCATACCGGTCTTTCCCTACCTCGACGATTGGCTTGTTACGGGACCCTCGGTCGAGGAAACTTGGCGAGCAGTGTTGCTCACAATCAGTCTTTTGGAAGGCCTGGGGTTCCTGGTCGAGCTGGTGCAGGCCTTAAAGTTCATCAGGGCACGCCTCAATACTCAGCAGGCAACTGCATTCTTGTCAGCGGATCGTGCCGACTGCCTCCAAACTCTGGTGGCTCGGGTCCAGAGTACCCTCAGTCACAGCTCACACCGCTATGCCTCCTGGTCCACATGGCTTCCACTGTCCATGTGGTTGCCCATGCCCATCTGCACATGTGGACAGTTCAGTGGTGCCTCAGCGGCCAGTGGAGCCCGTCCATCGGTCACCTCAGGGACCTTGTCAGGGGTCTTCCTGACCTTCATTTGTCCCTGAGTTGGTGGCAAAACCCCTGCAACCACCTCTGGGGATTGCCCTTCCGTGCTCCACAGCACAGCGTGGTGCTGACAACGGATGCCTCCCTGTTAGGGTGGGGAGCCCACTGTGGGTTGTTGTGCACGCAGGGGCAGTGGTCACCTGAGGGTCTTCGAGGACCACTTCAAGGGGTAGTCGATACTCCTGCAGACCGACCTCGTGGCGATGTTCTACATCAACAAGGAGGGAGTACCGGATCACGCTCCCTCTGCCAGGAAGCAGTCCTCTGTTCCTTCGCTGTCTGTCGGAGGATATCCCTCAGGGCGGCCTACCGTCTGGGACAGGAGAATGTCCTAGCATAGAAACATAGAAACATGACGACAGAAAAAGACCACATGGCCTATCTAGTCTGTCCTTCCATAACTACTACAACAGTCCACTTTTTACCTTTAGTGATCCTCTGTGTTGGTCCCATGCTTTTTTGAATTCAGTTACTGTCCTCATCTCTACCACCTCCACTGGGAGACTATTCCACGGATCCACTACTCTTTCCGTAAAGAAATATTTCCGCATATCACTCCTGAATCTATCTCCCTTCACCCTCATCCCATGTCCCCTCGTAGCAGAACTTGCTTTCAATTGAAAGAGGCTCTCTCCCTGAACATTTATGCCACGGAGGTATTTAAACATCTCAATCATATCACCTCTATCCCGCCTTTCCTCCAAGGTTGTACATATTAAGATCCTTAAGTCTGTCCTCATATGCTTTATAATGAAGCCCACTAATCATTTTAGTAGCAACCCTCTGCACCGACTCCATCCTGTTCACATCCTTTTGAAGGTGCGGTCTCCAGAATTCCACACCATACTCCAAATGAGGTCGCACCAAAGACTTATACAGAGGCATTATCACCTCCTTTTTTCTGCTAGCCATTCCTCTCCGTATGCACCCAAGCATCCTTCTAGCTTTTGCCGTCGCCTTTTCTACCTGTTTAGCTACTTTTAAGATCATCAGACACAACCACGCCTAGGTCCCGCTCTTCTTTAGTGGACAAAAGTACTTCACCTCCTATACTGTATTGCTCCTTTGGATTGCTGCAGCCCAAATGCATGACCTTAGCAGACAGGCTCAGCAGGATCCTTCGCCCTCACAAGTGGCGGCTGGATCCAGGAGTGGCGGGTTGTCTGTTTCTTCGATGGGGGATGCCGGCGATCGAGCTATTCGCCAATCCCCAGAACGTGCTGCTCCCATGTTTTTGCAGGCTGGTACTGCACCCGAACAGGGAGAGTCCAGATGCATTCCTGCTGAGCTTGGGCCTCCGGCCTGCTCTATGCATTCCCTCGCATTCATCTCATTGCGAGGATGACGACTCAAGGCTCAGCCGGTCTGTGCATTGGTGATCCTCGTAGCCCTCTTGTGGCCTCAGCAGCCCTGGTTCCTGCTTCTGCTCCAGCTGTTGACGGAGCCTCCTGTTCCCCTGGGCTCCACCCCCTGGCCTGCTAACGCAGGACGGATGGACGAACCTGACCACCTTATCCCTCACTGCCTGGCGGCTGAACAGGTCTCCCTAGCCCCGCTGGCTCTCCTGGAGGAGGTCCTCCTCGCGATGAGAAAGGACTCAACTAGACGAGCCTATGCCTTCAAGTGGCCGCGCTTCTTGGTTTGGTGCTCCAGATCGACTCATTCTCGTGTCCTATTCAATGGGTCATTCAGTACCACCTCCATCTCTCGATGGAAGGTCTCAAGTCAAACTCTGTCAGGGTACACTTGAGCGCTATCTTGGCAAACCACCTACCCGTCAAGAGCCCCTTTCAGGGCAGCTGTTGGTCTCCCACTTTATGCGGAGTCTTTTTTTTTTTTTTTTCTTCCTTTTATCTAAGCTGCCCATCCGGCTTCCCCCCAGCGGAATGGGATCTGAATGTGGTGCTCATGCAGCTGACACTTACACACCACTGGAGCCGATGGCGACGTGTTTGCTTCAGCATCTGTCCTGGAAGGTAGTCTTCCTGGTGGTGCTGACCTCGGCCTGCCGAGTCAGTGAGCTCCAGGCTCTCATAGCTGATGCTCCTTACACTAGGCTCTATAGGAATAGGGTGGTCCTCTGCACCCACCCCATATTCCTGCCTAAAGTTGTCTCGGATTTCCATCTCAACCAGGAGATAGTCCTGCCAACCTTCTTCCCGAGACCTCATGCCAACCAGGCATCAGCGGCTCTTCACATCCTCGACTACAGAAGGGCTCTTGCCTTCTATTTGCAGCGCACCCAGGCTCATGGCAAGTCTGGCCGACTTTGTGGTCTACAATCCAAATCAACTGGGACAGGCAGTTAGCAAACGTACCCACTCTGTTTGGTGGACTGCATAGCCTTCGCTCACACGAAGACGGCTGCATAGCCTTCGCTCACACGAAGACGGCTGCATAGCCTTCGCTCACACGAAGACGGCTGCATAGCCTTCGCTCACACGAAGACGGCTGCATAGCCTTCGCTCACACGAAGACGGCTGCATAGCCTTCGCTCACACGAAGACGGCTGCATAGCCTTCGCTCACACGAAGACGGCTGCATAGCCTTCGCTCACACGAAGACGGCTGCATAGCCTTCGCTCACACGAAGACGGCTGCATAGCCTTCGCTCACACGAAGACGGCTGCATAGCCTTCGCTCACACGAAGACGGCTGCATAGCCTTCGCTCACACGAAGACGGCTGCATAGCCTTCGCTCACACGAAGACGGCTGCATAGCCTTCGCTCACACGAAGACGGCTGCATAGCCTTCGCTCACACGAAGACGGCTGCATAGCCTTCGCTCACACGAAGACGGCTGCATAGCCTTCGCTCACACGAAGACGGCTGCATAGCCTTCGCTCACACGAAGACGGCTGCATAGCCTTCGCTCACACGAAGACGGCTGCATAGCCTTCGCTCACACGAAGACGGCTGCCCCATTAGATCGTTGAATCACCAAGCATGGGGTCTCCGTGCCCCTAATGGACATCTGCTGGACAGCGTCCTGGTCTTCAACGAACACCTTTGCTGCACACTACTGCCTGGAGAGGGAGTCCCGCCGGGACAGCACCTTCGGCCAGGTTGTACTCCGTAATCTGTTCGGGGTATAAGCAACTCCTGCCCTCCGACCCTTCTTCATGGCTACAGAGGGCTTCGCCCTGAGTACTCAGACTCCTTCAGGCATCAGAGATTCTGCTCACGACTTCACGGAGATGTTTTTTGGTTGCAGGTTTGGTAGCCTGTAGATAGGGAGTCCTATAAGTGAGGACTGGCTTCCTGCTTTTTCCTGGAGAAAGTGTAGTTACTCACCTGTAACAAGTGTTCTCCAGTGTCAGCAGGAATCGGTCCTCACTACCCTCCTGCCTCCCCTGATAAGTTGCTGGATTTTTGTACTTCCCTTGCCATCTGCTTGGTAGGGCTCGAGCTAAGGGACCTGACTGAGAAGGCTCGCACCCTTGGGTGGGAAGAGGACCATGCATGCGTTGCAGCAATCCCAAAGGCTTTCTTTGAAAGTTGGGGAATTGCTCTGCACAGGCTCCATCGGTGACGTCGCCCATAAGTAAGGACTGATTCTTGTTGTTCCTGGAGAACTGTTACAGGTGAGTAATGACGCTTTATGCTCTATATCCCAAGGCAGTGTATGCATATATCTTGATCACTCTTGTACCAAAAACAAGCATCCATCATTGAAGCAGAGTTTTTTAATTCATACACTTCAGTGCTGAGTTTTCATAAAATGCTTAGCAGCAGTAGCTGCCTAACTTTGAAGGATGGGTGTCTTCCCCCCCCCCCCCCCCTTATCTAGATGCTTGATTGGTAAAAGGTACTAATTCAGAAGAGGCCAGTCAGTTGCTTTGAATAACAGCTCATCTGCTGGTTTCACTGAGTTTTGCAATAAAATATCCAAAATTAACCTTACTGCATTTGATGTGATGGCTTCCTTTTGGCGACCTAATAGAAAAAAGTGGAAAAGACTGCCTTCCTCTATTTGAGTCCATTTGAGGTTTGCCAGAAATGTCACAACACATTCCTTAGCCGCCTCCTTCATGCTGCTGTTCAGCAGTCATGCTTCTGCAGGCATCAACTCAAGTGAACACACAAGAGCTTCTTGGATTAGTTGACCTGTTCTTTTCTCCTTTAAATGATGGAAGAGCCACAGCAATCTGTGAATGAACTTCTTCCCATGTTGAACTTTTTATGAGGGCTAAGAATTATTGCACGTTGGCACTATTGGATACCACCCACTTGTGACTGTCTTGCTTTCTACAGAGAATAATTTTTACAGGTAAGCAGCTTTATTTTCTGATGTGTTCTGTTTCTAAATGGGAAGAAACTCTTGCCATGTCTCTCCATAAACATAAATTGAGTAAATTTCTCATGTCGTAAGGAATTTCTTATGTTGTAGTAGACCTAATATTGTAGGACTGACCATCTCTGCAGAATCACAATTTAAGTAGAGCCTATCAGTTCGTAGCTATTCATAATTTTTGTCATGACTGCTCTTTAGCTACAACTATTTGAAATGCATTACGCAGTTTAGGTGAGGCTCTCCTACTGTTAATATTGATTGTCAAAAATTGCCTGTTCATTTATTATAATTAAAAGGTTACTGCTAAACGTTTGTATAACTTCTGTGGCTAAAGCAAGTCACTACTTTTACTTGAAAACATTTGCTTAATGTTTAAAAAAAAAAATTATATGTATATTTTAAAAGAAAAATGTCATTGTAATGAGATGGTGTGAAAGCAATTTGAAATTAACATTTAAATAAGCCCCCCAAGGTACATTTCATTTTGTCACAAGCCCATTTTGAATTACAGTAAGTGTTTGGCAAAAGAGAAAATTGTCTACGGTGAGCTATTAAAGCAAACAACTTGAGGCATGAAGCTTTGTACCATATCAAGAGACAGACCCAGTGGCATAAATACTGCCCAAGCAGCCCTTGCGATGTGTGGGCAAGCTGAAAGAGGGTCCTGCATTCTCAACACAGCAGTGGCAAACATCACACTTTCAAAGTTTGCTGCGGCTGGAGGCCTTGGAAAGCATTCCCTATTGAGAGGCCGGAGACTTGGGGATGCTGCTCATTGAGAAATGCTTTCCTGAGCTTCCAGCTGCTGAGGAGAAAAAAAGCAGTGGCACGCATGGTTTGAAAGTAAGTGTGATGTTTGCTGCTGCGTATGGTGACCTAAATTTTCAGAGGAGGGAATGGGAGGTGTGAAGTGCCCCTCTCCCCTTTTGGCCACAGCCCTTGCTAACATGAGGTGCCTTAAGCCCATTTTGCTTGGGGGCACCTCGTTTGAACTTATGCCACTGTGTTATGGTAATCTTAAAGGTTTCAAAACATGGCAGAAACAGGAATTTGTGTATTGTGCCTGCTGAATGGGTGATAATTACCAGTAAGAGCATGTTCCTTTTGGAATTAATCCATGGATTGTGGCTCACCTTGAACCATTATATTCAGCAAATCATTGTACAATGAATGACCTGCTCAAAATTGCTATATAGTGTGGAGTGGTGGCCTGCTTTCATTTAATTATAACAATTTTGCATTATCTAGCTTTGTAATCACAATGGAATGCTGCCCTGGAGTTTCCAAAATTGATTCATGCACCTCTAATAAAACGATAGATTAAGTATTTACTATTTCTGAATCGAGGGAGGGCATCTTGGAATATTACTGCCACATTATCTTAGCTATTACTTGAGAACTACAGCGGGGGAATGGTATAGTTCAGTGTTTTCCAACTGGGGTGTGCCTCGATCTGATCAGGTGTACTACAGAAACTAGTTACCACTGCCTGATGCTCAGCATCTTGCAAGAACAAGACATAGCAGTGGTCCTTAATTGTGCAGGACTCACTTTCTGAGCATGCTTGCCTCTCTCATTCCAAGATGCAGCATGAGCTATGAAGTATGGAAAATAGGCAGTATATAGGACACAGCTAACTGGACACTGCCGTGTGCACACTGTACTGTCCTTTCCCCTGCTAAGCCACCTCCTTTGATTCTTCCTTCAGAATTTTCAGCACTTTGATCATGCAAGTCCTTTCCTATGTCCACACTGCCTGTTCCAGAAGGGTGGGTATGCAACACATTTTGCAAATGTAGGTACACCACCTCAAAAGTTTGGAAACAGTAACTTAGCTTATTCAGGTGCTTTCACTTTTGTATAGGCATCATACAGTTGGATGAGATGTTGGCAATCTGACCCACATGATTTGACTTCTGTTTTATAATGGAATGTGTTCTATTAACACTGATACCAAAATTTACTCATTTTAAAGGTGTGGGTTTTTTTAAATACATCTAGTGTGATGCTTTTTTTTTTGTCATTTTATACATATTCTGGATTATCTTGGAAGGATGGGACATGATGGATTTGGATCTGGTTGGCTGCTAAAAGACTAGGTATCAGCTTGAGCATCAGCAGATTGAGACAGGGAAAGGATTTGTCCTTGGGTAACTTCATCTAATGGAATTGTTCTTGGTACTTCCTTAGAGATTCATATGCCTATGGAGATGGACGAGATGTGAAACGTGACCGCTCTCCAATTCGAGGTAGCCCCAAACGAGATGCCAGAGATTCTCGTGATGGAAGAGATTCTCGTGCTGTTCGGGATGCCAGAGATGTGCATGACCCCAGAGATGTCAAAGATCCTCGAGATGTGCGGGATCCCCGGGACCTCAGAGATGTGCGGGATCCCCGGGAAATCAGAGATCCTCGAGAAGTGCGTGATCCCCGAGACATCAGAGATCCTCGAGATGTGAGGGATCCCCGAGATATCAGAGATGTGAGGGATCCCCGAGATATCAGAGATCCTCGAGATGTGAGGGATCCCCGAGATATCAGAGATCCTCGAGAAGTGAGGGACCCTCGAGAAGTGAGGGATCCCCGAGACATCAGAGATCCTCGAGAAGTGAGGGATATCAGAGACCCCAGAGAGCTTCGAGACCCCAGAGATCCTCTGTACGACAGATACAGAGATGTGAGAGACACCAGAGATCCCCTTTACAGGTATTTTGAGAGAGAGGTTTGAATCTAATAACTATTAGAGCTGATTAAGTCTTCTGAGAGTCAGCAACTGTTTCATGCTACCTGTGGTCTGTCGCAACTGCAGAATGGAGCCACAGCAGTATGGCCCATGTGGTTGCTGAGTGTGCAGCGAGCCTTATCCTTATGTTTACTTTTTTTTTTTTTTCCCCCCAGCCACTTGATTTGACTTTAGAGTGAAAGTGTAAGGCTGAAGAGGACTAAGACTTATGCTTTGTAGCACCTGTGATTCGATTTTTTTTTAAACTGCTGCTGGAGCAGGCCATGTAGGGGGGTGGGATAGGGTAAGACAAAGGGAGAAAGTTTAGAGTACCAGGGAGGATTGGAAAGAAAAATAAGAACATGAAATGGGGAAAAAAAGAAATGTGTGAAATGTGAGCTCAGGGGAGAACTTTAAAAGCTCTTTTTCTCGATTTTCCCTCCAGTATCTAAATTGGTTTTGCTGTTGTGTTGTCTCCAGAAAAGCAAAGAGCCCAAAATAGAATGGTAAAGTCTGATCATAAACGCACAAATCAGGAAAAAAAATTGTTATGCTTTTTTGAGAGTAATTTGACCCTCAGTTCTATAATCCCCAGGTTTTTTTATATTAGTGTCTAATATATGTGAGTGCAGCAGTAGCCTAGTGGTTAGAGCACAACAGTCTAGTACCTAAGCGATTGGGGTTAGATTCCCACTGGCACTCCTTATGACCTTGGGCAAGTCCCTTTACCCTCCATTTTTAACTATATCTGATATTTCATAGGAAAATATATTTTCGTTGGATATACATTAAATGTACTCATGAATCAAACCAAAATGGAAAAGAAGCCTTCAGAAAGCAAAGCCCCATAATGAATATCATGTATTCACCAGGAGCAAGCAGTTATCAGTCCTCGGTTATGGGGTTATGTCGACACCGATGGAGCCCACGCGGAGCAATTCACCAGCTTTCAAAGAAAGCCTTTGGGATTGCTGCCACGCATGTGTGGTCCTCTTTCTGCCCAAGGGTGCCATCTTGCTCAGTCTCCCTTTTTCCACAGAGCCCTTCGGACACACGTCCTCATCCCTCAGAAAATCTTTTTGGCCTTTTTTCTGGTTGCACCAGTCCTCTTCTGTCCTCCCCGACACCCCCGCTTTGGCTGGGGGGCCAGGGGAATACCTATTTTTCCCTTTCTTCCTTTTTTCTTTCTTGGGCCCTTTTCGTGCCCTTTTCTAACTGCTGACCACCTCAAGGGCATTTGACCTCACAGGGGCTCCTTTTGCCCCCATGGTCACCTGCTTCAAAAAGTGAGACAGATGCTCCAAAAATGTGTCATGGACACCCACAACCGTTGTCTGTGGTGCCTGGGGGCTGACTACAACCCGGAGCTCTGCTTGCTTTGCAAAAAAAATCCGTTAAGACCCTACAAAGTCGTAAGCAGAAGTCTGACGACATTTTCCGTAAGTCAGCCCCGGAGTCCCTGGTGGCATCCTGCTCCACTGATCCACCACTTGCAGGGTCCCCCCACAGTGACTCCACTTCCCAGGTGTCACTCTGACCAGGGTTTGCCCGAGGTGGAACGGCCAAAAAAGAAGACTACCTCGAAGGTGCTGTCGGGGGCTCCGGATAAGCGTGGGCTGTCTCGCGCTCGTTCCCTTAGTTCTCCCCAGTGTTACCGGAAATCGGACAAGGGGTGGCCTCGAAAGATGCCTCTTACGGACATGGAGGCTTCCGGTGATGCTGCCTGGTCTCCTGAGGCTCATCCTTGTAAGGACCCCCTCTCCTCCTCCATGCCAGACCTGGTAACCCCGGTGTCTGCGTTCCAGGGACCCACTCCTGAATTGGGAGTCCTGTATGCTGGCACTAGAGCGCAGAGTTTCTGCCTTCCTAGCTGCCCAGCACGGCTGGCTCGTGCCTTGATACAGGGGGGGTCCCTCAACGTGGTCCTGAAAACTCCCTTGGAAACCCCTGAGAGCCACAGGCCTCGTGAGGGTCCTCTGTACCAGTCTTGCTCACTGTCCCATTCCTCGGGGGCGAGGTCTTTGCCTCCAGCTCCAGATGGGCCTCTGCCACCGGACATGGGGATCAGACCGACTCAGTCCTTCTTGGAACTCTCAGGCTGGGAATTGGACGGGGATGCGCCCATCGGGACCTTCCTTCTGACCCTCCCCCACCCGCCTCGCAAAGGCTGTCACGGCCTTAGGATACCACCTCCTTGGTATTCGTGTGAGATATGGTTTGGGCCCTCATTCTGCCCATGCAGACAGAGGAAGAGCCAAGGGTAGAGGAACTCTACATTTTGCAATATGAGTGTCTCACAGACCCTGTGCCATCCATCTGGACCCGGCTGCTCCTCCGCATGTGGGAAGCATCCGCCTCGGTCCCTATTATCAGTAAAAGACTCAATGCCATGTATAGAGTCCAGTGCAGTCCTGGGTTTCGAAAGGCCCAGCTTCCTCATACCTCCATGGTAGTGGAATCCGTGAAGCGGAAACAGACAAGCCTGATGTCACATTCTTCGGTTCTGCCCGGCAGAGAATCCCATGCCCTTGAGCGTAAGGCTTACCAGGGATCCATGCTGGCATGCTGCATCCAGGCATACCAACTATAGATGGGTATGTTCCTTCGCAACCTTGCTAAAGAGCTCAGCAGTTTTTCCATGGGCCTCGAAGGTGACCACCTCAGATTTCAGTCCCTCCTTAGATCGGTCGCAGACTGCTCGAAATACCTTTTTTGCACCGCATATGACGGGTTTGATTCTTACGCCCATGTGGCATCGGAGCCCGGCATCAAGCATGGTTCCAGTCCTCAGACCTGGAACAGTGGTCCAGGAGAAACTTGGATATTCCTTTCTTCGGCGAACAACTGTTTGGCAAGCCCATGGGGAGGACAAGGCAGCCGAGATAGAGTTTGTAACCCGCACCCATCTCTCTCAGAAAAACCCCTTCCCCAGAAGAAACAGCACAGTAAGAAACCCTTCTTTCAGAGGAAGGGGCTTCCTTACCAGGGATACCTACTCTATCCACCCGCCCCAGTGCTGGTGCCCAGCGTTCAAGGCAAGGGTGGAGCTCAGGGCCAGCGGAAACTCAAGGGGCCCAAGACCCAAACACTGGCACCATCCCAGCTAGCTCAAGGGTTTTGACACTAAATGCATAGCCTCTCGTCTTCTGGTGGCACTCCCGCCGATAGGTGGACGTCTGTCCCTTTTTGCCCCCGAGTGGGAGGCCATCACCTCAGATACCTCCATCTGGATAGACTCCCCCTCCCTTCTCCCCAGCGGAGCCTACTCTGCTTCCCTCACACCAGACTTGCTTAAAGCAAGAATTGAACAACCTCCTTGGTCAACAGGCAGTCGAAAGGGTCTCACTGCATCTCCGTAGTTGGAGTGTTCTACTCCCGTTACTTCCTCGTTCCGAAGAGGGCAGGGGGCCTGCGCCACATCCTCTATCTCAAGAACCTGAACACATTTCTGGTGCAGGAGAAGTTCAGAATGCTATCCCTTGGCGTCCTACTGCCCTTCCTCCGGCAGGGCGATTGGCTATGGTCCTTGGATCTCAGAGACGCCTATGCCCACATCCCTGTTCACCACAAGCACAGGAAGTACCTGCATTTCAGGGTGCAGGGGGATCACTATCGGTACAGAGTGCTCCCTTTCCGGCTCATGCCTGCCCCATGAGTCTTCACCAAATGCTTGTCAGCTGTAGCCTACCTCCAGCTGCAGGGCATATTTGTCTACCCCTACCTAGGCAATTGGCTTGTCACGGGCGCATCGACCAAGGGAGGCACGCCTCTCGGTGTCATGCACGGTCCTCCTCGAGCACCTCGGTTTCCTGATCAATTACTCCATTTCCCACCTTGAACCGGTACAGTTACTGGAGTTCATCAGCGCACTGCTCGACAATGTTCCCTATAATTTTCTGTAGGCTGTGTGCGCATAAAATATCAGCTGTGCAGCTTTTGAAGGAAGGTTACATTTTTTTGTGTGCCACATAAGGACACTCGGAGTTATATACTTTAAAATTTGAATACACGTCAGAATACAGTATGTACACCACATTGATTGCACTAGAAAATATTGTAGAACTTGTGAAAACCATAAATACACAACTTTTAAATTTTAAGATGTCTGTGTTTCCTATCAGAATCAGAACCGTAATTTTTGTGCGCTCTGTTGTAAAGTATGTGCGTTCACTTGGCAAGGTGTGTGCACGCGCACAGCTTAGAGGGAACAGTGCTGCTCGACCCATAACGGGTGACTGCCTTCCTCTCGAGCACGTGTGGACCATCGCCATGCTCTGGCTGCTGAGATCCAAAGCTGAACCAGGTTTTCGGCACAAGCCATGCTGCACCTTCTGGGGCACATGGCCTCGACCGTACATGTCGTCCCCCATGCTCGCATGCATATGCAAGCAGTTCAATGGTGCCTCAGAGTGCAATGGTCCCAAGCCTCGGGCCAGCTCCGGGATCCCATCTCTCTCTTGCAGCCTATCCAGTTCCCTGGGTTGGTTGCAGAATCTCAAAAGCTTACTTTGGGGCATGCACTTCAAGGCTCTGCAACACGAGCTCATCTTGACAATGGATGCCTCGCTGTCAGGCTGGGGAGCCCACTGTGACAACCTCCGTACCCAGGGACAGTGGTCACCCAAGGAATCCCAGCAGCAGAGAAACCTGCTTGAACTTTGAGCGGTCCGGTTGGCCTTGAAAGTCTTTGAGCACCACTTGTGAGGCAAGTCAGTGCTCGTGCAGACTGAAAACAAGGTTGCGATGTTCTACATAAGCAAGGAAGGGGGTACAGGCTCCTGCCTCCTCTGTCAGGACTCTGCTCCTTCGCAGTGCGCTGGGACATGACCCTAAGAGCTGTCTACCTCCTGGGCCAAGACGATGTCCTCGCAAACAGACTCGGCAGGCTTCTCCACCTGCACGAGTGGCGCCTGAGTTCAGAGGTGGTTCTTCACCTGTTTCGCCACTGGGGGACTCTGTCCATAGACCTGTTCGCCTGCTTTTGCAGGCCAGTACCGCATCCGAACAGGGAAGCCCTGGACACGTTCCTCCTGAACTGGACCTCTGGACTTCTGTAGACATTTTTCTCCCCCCCCCCCCCCCCCACTCCCCTCATAGCAACGACCCTACACAAGATTCAGCGGGACTGAGCATCAGTGATTTTGGTTGCTCCCTCTTGGCCTCAACAGCCTTGGTTCCCACTTCTACTCCAACTCTAGTCAAAGCCCCCGGTCCCCCTGGGCAGTGCTCCGGGTCTGCTGACACAGGAGGAAGGACGGATGCTTCACTTGAACCTGGACTCGCTATTCCTAGCAGCCTGGTGGCTGAACAAATCTTGCTGCACCTCCCAGAGCAGATTGAGGAAGTTTAGCTCGCATCGAGGAAAGACTCGAGACAGGCCTACACCCTCAAGTGGCGGTGCTTCTCGGTCTGGTGCTCTGGGCTCTAGATTGATCCGTTCTCCTGTTCCACACCCGATGGGTTCTCCAGTACCACCTCCACCTCTTGCAGGTGGGGCTGAAATCCAATTCGGTCAGGGTTCACCTGAGCGCCATTTCACCAACCACTTCCCCGTCGAGGTTAAACACCTCTCGTGCCAGCCACTGGTCTCCCACTTCATGCAGGGCCTTTTACTCTCCAAGCCCCCCGTCTGGCCTCAGCCGGTGGAGTGGGACCTGAACATCGTGCTCATGCAGCTGACGCAGCCTCCCTTCGAGCCGATGGCAATGTGCTCACTTTGCCACCTCTCCTGGAAGGTAGTCTTCCTGGTGGTGCTAACCTCGGCTTGGCGAGTCAGCAAACCTCAAGCCCTCATGGCCGAGGCCCCCCTACACCAGGTTTTTTGGGAACAGGATGATCCTTTGCACTCGCTCCAAATTCCTACTGAAAGTTGTCTGATTTCCATCTCAACCAAGAGTCTTACAGACTTTCTTCCCGAGACCTCATGCCGACCAGGCGTCAGCAGTCCTGCATACCCTCGACTGCAAGAGAACTCTCACCTACCTGCAGCGCACCCAGGGTTATTGCAGGTCTGACCGGCTTTTCATTGCCTACGATCCCAACAGTCTGGAGCTTGCAGGTCACCAAGCGCTCTCCATCTGGGTGACTGACTGCATTACCTTTGCCCAGGCAAAGGTTGGTCCCCGCTGGATTGATGAGTCACCACGCACTGCATCTGTGCCAAGGTGGCGTCAGTGGCTTCGCTGCGTTCAGTACCTCTGGACATCTGCCGGGCTGCAACCTGGACTTCAGCGAATACTTTTTGCTTCGCACTACTGCCTGGAGATGGAGTCCTGCCGGGACAGCGCCTTCGGCCAGGCCATAATCTGTTTGGGGTATAAGCAGCTCCTGCCCTCTGACTTCCCTCCTGTGGCTACCGGGTGCTTGGCGCCCTGAGGACTCTGGCTCCCTTCCTATCATCAGCATCTGCTCACTGCTTCGTGAAGGCACTTTGCTTATAGGTTTCAGTAGCCTATAGCTGGGGAGTCCCAAAAGTGAGGGACTGACTTCCTGCTTGTTCCTAGAGAAAGCGTAGTTATTCACCCTGTAACAGGTGTTCTCCAGAGACAGCAGGAATCGGTCCTCACTACCCTCCCACCTCCCCTTAACAGTTGCTATTCTTATCCTTCCCTTGCCATCTGCTAAGTAGGGCTCTAGCTATGGGACATGACTGAGCAAGATGGTACCCTTGGGCAGGAAGAGGACCATGCATGCATGGCAGCAATCCCATAGGCTTTCTTTGAAAGCTGGGGAATTACTCCATGCAGGCTCCATTGGTGTTGTCACCCCATAAGTGAGGACTGATTCCTGCTGTCCCTGGAAAGCACCTGTTACAGGGGAGTAACTACGCTTTTTCAGCATACTGTGCCTATCAGTCTGATTTTGTGAACAAGACAGTCCCAGGTTGTATTGTGTTAATGTGCTAGTTGACTAAACTGCCACAAACCATTTCAAGTATTAGACATTGGATCATGATCACAAAACACTACTAAGTATGCTATTAATCTGTCATACCCATAAGAGGTTCAGAAATGTCATAAAGTTGTGGGCTATATTCTCATATACAGGACTACCCATAAAAATTGATAATTCCCATAGTCATGTTATATGGTCAGACTTGTGTAGTGGCTCTGTTTGGCAGTGGTGTGTGTGTTTTGTTTTGTCATCTCATCTTGTGCTCTGGCTCATTTCATCCTAGCAAATAGGTTTTCACACATTTAGTCATTGCTGCTTTATAGGAAAATGATTCTTGCGCATAGTGTATGTGCGTTTATATATACAAACACACACACGCGTGCACGCGTGAGTGGGATCTGTATTTTGAAACTTCACTTGAGCTCTGAAATACCTGCTTTGAATTTTTGATAGTTTAGCAAAGCAAGACTGGAATTGTTTCAGGGAGTATAATGTAAATCAAGTTAAGTGGTGGCGCTCATTTCCCTAGTTTCAAAATACTTTATCTATTGAAGGTTCTAATGAAGAAAATGCACAGTATTCCGTTTTAATGCATTATCTAGTGCTTTATGCCTGTTGGTCCTACAGTTAAATTTGCTCTTTTAATTTACCCTGCTAGACCAGTCCAAACTAGTGAGTTATGTCCCCCTGCTAGCAGACTTTGAAGATGGAGAAAATTCCAGAAGCTTCAGTTAGAACAAGCAGGAAATCAGTCCTCGCATATGAGTGATACCGGTGCTGAAGGAGCCTTTGCGGAAGCATCCCCCCCTCACCCCCCCCCCACCCCTCCCCCCCCCCCCCCAGTTTCAAAGAAAGCCTTTGGGAGATGCCACCACACATGCATTGGTCCCCTTCCTGCCCAAGGGCGCCATCTTGCTCGGTCTCCTTTTTGGAGCCTTTCAGACATCTGTGTGGCTTGTCCCTGGAAAAAATTGATTTTTCAGGCTGCGTTTTATTCACTTCTGTTACTGCACCAGTACTCTTCCCGCCACTCAACCTTGCTGTCTCGGCATTGAGTTGGGTCTTTTTTATATCTTTTTCCTCTTTGGTGCCTTAGCGTCTTTTTTACAATTGCCAGCTCGGTGGGTCTTGGACCTTGCTGGAGTACTTTTTTCCTCCCATAACTACCAGTGATTTTAAAAAGTGTGTTCCTTATCGTTCCTCCAGTTCAGTCCTCTACTACTGGGTTGTCAACCTCCTCCTGCAGCATTGGAGACTGGTATGTCAGAATCATGACATCACTGGATATAGGCTGCTGATCTCTCTCTCTCCCTCCAGTGTGACCAGTCTCCATGCAGCAGGAGGACGTAGTGAGCCTGATAGGGGCTCCCTGGAGAAACGAATAAGGAGCTTTAGGTTGCCTAGTGGGTTAGGTTTGGAGGATATTATAATAATTATCACAATCAACACCTGCTAATTTGGGTCTCATTCTGAAGAAGTGCTATTTCTTTAAAAAGCAGAGTGCAGGGCAGGCTGACTTTCTCATTCCCGGGCTGTCAGAGTCAGGTAGGAGAAAGCAGTGACCGGCTGTTTCTTTTCCTTTTTCATTACAATAATTAAATAAAAAATTAGCGGGCAAAGTTCTCTCTCCCAGGACTTTCGGGGGAGAGCCCTTTGACTGGCTGCCGGCTCGGACCGCGTCGCGATCCTGCGGTCCGGTGGAGGCACGGCTTCGTGGCGTCTCTAGCAGCCTTGTTTACTCCGCAGTCCAGTTTCTGCCTCGGGCGCCTCAGCGCAGACCTGGTCGGTCAGCTTTAACCGGCGGAAGGCTGCGATTCAGCGGGGGTAGTGGTTCGGAGCGCGGCAAGCTGTTTTTCGCGCCTCTTTTGTGAGCCCTGCAGTTCCCGGCAGCCATTTTAGGTGGCGCGGTGTGACCGCATGACCGCCGGTTGGCGGGCCATTCACTCTTCCCCGCGGGACTCTGCTGTGTCTCGGGGGCTTCACGGCAAGTGAGTGGTGAAGGGGGGAGGCCTCCCGCAGTGCTGCCCTTAGGCTTTCTTTTCATATCTTCATTTTATTTCCTTTAATTTCATTTACTTTCTCTATTTCTTTAATTTCTTTGTCTTTCTTCCTTGGCAGCGTGGCAGCTCTGGCTTTGCTTTAGAATGTCCTCCAGACCACAGTGCATTGTCTGTGGGACGCGTAGGGGTACAGTGGCGGATTCAGGGGTCTGTCGCGGCTGTGCGGCCTTGTCATCCACTGTTGAGCAGCAAATGGAGAGTCAGGCTCAGGAGTTGCAGGGGGAGCCTTCGGGAGCGGTGCCTGCGATCTCTCAGAGCCCGGGGCGAGATGGGTCCACGGAGGAACTCGCTGGCTTGTCAGGGACCCAGCTGGAGTCTCCGGCAGCGGAGCGCGCGGAGTTTAGCCCAGAATTTGTTTTGTTGCACCAGGCGTTTTGTTTGCGGCGTCAGGGTCGTTTGCCTGGCGCTTTGTCGTTTCCCGGTGTTCCCCAGCCTCTGGAGTCTCGGGCAGGGGTTGGGGCGGAGCCGGTGGCTCCCAAGAAGGCGAGGATTCAGGCATCCACGTCTGAGGAAGTTGCTTGGAATGTTGAGGGAGATCTAGATTGGGAACAGGATGTGCTGGCTCCAGATCTCGAGGATGGCGAGCTGCCGGAGCCCGAGGATCAAGCCAAGATCATTCGGTTGTTCCGTAGGGAGGAACTCTCTGCGTTGATCGCAGAGGCATTGCAAGTGCTGAATCTATCCTCGCCAGTGGCTGCGGAGGAGGAGATTGAAGACCCAGTTATCCAGGCGGTCCGGCAGTCACAGGTAGTGTTCCCTCTGCATAGAGTGGTGGACCAAATGATTCAGGAAGAATGGGATAGGCCGGAAACAGGTCTGCGTGGCATACGGACCATGAATAGGCTTTATCCCTTGGCTGAGAAGGATAGGGAACGGTTTAAGGCGCCGCGGTTAGACGCGGTGGTTTCTGCCGTGACCAAGAAGACTACCATCCCGGTAGAGGGTAGTGCAGCCTTAAAGGATTCCCAGGATAGGAAGGTGGATGGTTTATTAAAACAGACCTTTGAAGCGGATTCACTGTCACTTCAAGCTTCCATATGCGGAGCTTGGGTGGCCAGAGCATGTTTGCGTTGGGTGCAACGGCTGCGGCAGTCCTCAAACCTGGATCTGGAGAGCCTCAAGCAGCTGGACCGTCTAGAGTCCGGAACGGCCTATCTTGCTGACGTGCACTATGACTTGATCAGGGCTCTGGCTAATAGTACGGCGTCCGTGGTGGCTGCTCGCCGATCGGTGTGGTTGCGGAATTGGGCAGCGGATGGTTCTTCGAAGTCTCGCCTCGGCAAGCTGCCTTTTAAGGGCGGCCTGCTTTTTGGCGACGATCTTGACAAGTTAGTAAAGGATCTCGGGAAGTCCAAAGGGGGTAGGCTCCCTGAGGATAAGCCGAAGCAAGGCAAGTCGAGTCAAGCTTATAGAGGTCAGTTTCGGGACTTCCGCAGATTTTGTTCCTCGCGATTCTCCTCGTCGCAGAGGGGTCGGTTCCCAGTTCATGCACAAGGGTTTCGCGGTTTCCGAGGTGCCAGTAGAGGTTTCGTGTCCGGCGGTTCTCCTGCGGCCCGCAAGTCGCAATGAGATAGGGGGGGTCCCGCCGGGGGGGCCTCCCATAGGGGGACGTCTCCGGGAGTTTCTTCCGGCTTGGACCCTTATCACCTTCGACCGCTGGGTGTTGGAGATAATCCAGCAGGGATATGCGCTCGAGCTGAATCGTCCAGTGCGGGATTCCTTCGTCCTGTCCCCTTGCAGGAGCGTGTCAAAGATCGCGGACATTCGCAGTACCTTAGATCGCCTTCTTCAGTTGGGGGCGGTGATCGAGGTGCCCAAAGCAGAGCACGGCACGGGTCGGTACTCCATTTATTTCGAGGTGCCAAAGAAGGGCGGCGCGTTAAGGCCCATTTTAGACCTGAAAGCAGTCAATCGTTGCCTCAGGGTGCCGCACTTTCGGATGGAAACCTTGCGATCCGTCATAGTGGCGGTACATCAAGGGGAATACTTGACGCGTCTCGATCTTACAGAGGCGTACCTGCACATTCCTATCCGCGCTGCTCATCAGAAATTTCTGCGGTTCGCTTTCCCTTGGGGTCATTATCAGTTCCAAGCGTTGCCCTTTGGTTTGGCAACGGCGCAGCGAACCTTCACAAAAATTATGGTGGTGGTGGCGGCGGCGGCGTTGCGCAAGGAGGGCATCCTGGTACATCCGTATCTCGACGATTGGTTGATTCGTGCAAAGTCCGAATTGGAGAGCGTTCGCGTGACGGCCAGAGTGGTGCAGTTCTTAGAGTCTGGGTTGGGTGGTCAATCCAAACAAGAGTCGTCTGCAGCCTTCGCAGGACATAGAGTACCTCGGGGTGCGCTTAGACACTCGGCAGGGTTTCGTGTTTCTACCGCAGAGCCGCTGCCAGGGGCTCCGGTCTCTGGTTCGGACGTTCCGGTCTGTCATGGCTCCGTCGGCGTGGTCTTACTTGCAGGTGTTGGGAACGATGGCGGCGACCTTGGAGGTGGTGCCGTGGGCCCGGTTTCATATGTGTCCCTTACAAAGGGCACTCCTTCGGCGCTGGTCGCATCAGCGGGATTCCTTGAGCAAGCGTCTGCCGTGTCCCTGGCAGGTCCGACAGTCCCTCCGGTGGTGGCTGCAGGAGTCCTCCTTGACGACCGGCATGCCCCTAGAACAACCAAAGTGGCTCCTGTTGTTGACAGATGCCAGTCTGTCGGGCTGGGGTGCCCACTGCCAGCACAGGTTCACGCAGGGGGTTTGGACGCCCCAAGAGAGGTCTTGGTTGATAAATCGGCTGGAGCTTCGGGCGGTGATGCGAGCGCTTCAAGCGTTCGAGCAATTGGTCCTGGACCATCCAGTTCGGGTGCTGTCGGACAATTCGGCGACGGTAGCATTCATAAACCGCCAAGGAGGCACGGGAAGTGCCGCGATGGAGGAGGAAGCGGATCTGTTACTCGCATGGGTAGAAAGGCGGTTGACGGCATTCTCGGCAGCGCACATAGCGGGAAAGGAAAATGTCCAGGCGGATTTTCTCAGCAGAGTGCAGGTGGATGCGGGGGAGTGGGAGCTCCACCCCGACGTGTTTGCACTGATAGTGAGTCGCTGGGGCTTGCCGGTACTGGATTTCATGGCGACCTTTCAGTCAGCTAAAGTCGGCCGTTTTTTCAGCAGAAGGAGAGAGCGCATGTCCGAAGGCATCGACGCGCTGTTCCAGCAGTGGCCAGCTGCGGATCTCCTGTACATCTTCCCTCCGTGGGCATTGATAGGCCGAGTGGTTCAGAGAATCGGGGCTCACCCGGTGAGGGTGCTCCTAGTGGCGCCGGATTGGCCGTGGCGTCCATGGTATGCGGATCTCGTGCGTCTCTTAGACGGCACACCTTGGCGGTTGCCGGTACGGGCGGATCTGTTGCTTCAGGGTCTGCTGTTCATGCCCCAGGTGGATCGGTTCTCGCTTACGATATGGCCATTGAAAGGGCCCGGTTGAAGAAAAACGGTTATTCGGCGGCGGTGGTTTCTACGCTGCTTCGGGCGCGGAAGTCGTCCACCTCCCTAGTGTATGTCCGGATATGGCGTATCTTTGAGGATTGGTGCTCTCGACATCACCTTCGCGCAGTGACGGTGGCCCTGCCTCCTATCTTAGCTTTTCTGCAGGATGGTTTTGAGAAGGGCCTAGCGGCTAGTTCTTTGCGCGTTCAGTTGGCAGCCCTCGCCTGTTTCCGTGGAAAAGTGCAGGGGCGGTCGTTAGGTACGTACCCAGATGTCATCCGTTTCCTGAAGGCGGTTTCCCGGTTGCGACCGTCGCGCAGGGTGGTGGTCCCGCCTTGGGATCTCAATCTTGTATTGACGGCGTTATCGGGACCTCCCTTTGAGCCTTTGCTGCGAGCTTCTGTGAAAGATTTAACTTTGAAGACAGTTTTTCTAGTGGCGATCTGTTCGGCTCGGCGCGTTTTGGAGTTGCAAGCTTTTTCGTGTAGGGAACCGTATTTGACATTTTCAAAGGAAAAAGTGGTGCTCCGTCCGGTTCCTTCCTTTCTGCCTAAGGTAGTCTCTCCCTTTCATTTGAACCAAGTGGTGTGTCTGCCTGTACTCAGTTCCTTGGAGGGAGCCGATCATGATCGGGGCTTACGTCAGTTGGATGTTAAACGGACGTTGCGCAGGTATTTGCAGGCTACGGAGGTGTTTCGCAAATCGGATCATTTGTTTGTGCTGTTTGGAGGTGTCCGCAAAGGAGAGGCGGCATCTAAGGCTTCGATTGCCCGGTGGCTCCGAGAGGCTATAGCGTCCGCTTAATCTGCTTCAGGGTCGGACAGTGCCTGAGGTCCTGCGAGCACATTGCACCAGAGCGCAGGCCTGTTCCTGGGCGGAGTGCAGTTTGGTGCCTCCAGGGGAGATCTGTCGAGCAGCGACATGGTCATCCCTTCATACTTTCACGAAGCATTACCGTCTGGATCTAGCGGCGTCTGCGGAGGCTCGGTTCGGTTCGGCGGTATTACAAGCCAGATGGCGGGGTCCCTCCCATGATGACTGCTCTGGTACATCCCAGTAGTAAAGGACTGAACTGGAGGAACGATAAGGAAATGATAATTACACTTACCTGGTAATTGTAGTTCCTTGAGTGACGACAGTTCAGTCCTCCATCCCTCCCAGTTTTTTTTCCACAGGCGGTTGGTTAAAGGGGGGCGTCAGTCAGTTCTTACAGATAGGTGTACTTTGCTGTACTTCCTTTTCACTTTTGCATGCTTCGCAGTTTATCTGACGGTAACGGATTAAGAAAGTCGAGCCGACTACTCTATTTTTTTAAGCCTTATGGGCTAGTGAAGTTTGAGGTTTGATGCTTGTTAGCTACTTATTTGTTGCTCCTTTGAGTCTGCTTTGTTAATAGTTCACACTGGAGGGAGAGAGAGAGATCAGCAGCCTATATCCAGTGATGTCATGATTCTGACGTACCAGTCTCCAATGCTGCAGAAGGAGGTTGACAACCCAGTAGTAGAAGACTGAACTGTCGTCACTCAAGGAACTACAATTACCAGGTAAGTATAATTACATAGCTAACCCTATTTACCGCCACTTGTCTGTATATAGTTTAACCCTGTTTACCGCCAAGTTTTGTTCCCTGTTCATTGTAAAAAAAAACAATGCTGAATGTGTCATTGTTTAAATTTTGTTCATTTGTAAACCGCACTGATTAAAAGAACGTGGTATATAAGAAATAAAAATAAATAAAATAATAAATAAATTTATCATATTGGTGTGACAAAATTGTCTTTGACCACCACATGACTGTCTTGGACCAGGCCGGACCATGACCACAGCATGCAATCTCCAGGAACAAGCAGGAATGAGTCTTCACATGTGGGTACGTCGGTGCCGACGGAGCCCGCACGGAAAATGCTCCCCAGCATCCAATCAGAAAGCCTTTGGGAGCATCCCCCGCGCCTGTGCTGTGACTTCCCGCCCTTCCAACAGTCTCTCCTCAGTTTTCGTTTTTTCGCAGAGCCTACAGGACATACCTCCTGTAACCGCAGAAACCTTTTTTTCTTATATTCTTAATTTTTCTTGTTTTGTGTGGTCGCGGCGTTCTTCCCCGTTGATACCGGTTCCTCCGGTGCTTCACTCTCTTTCCCTTGAGAAATAATTCCCTCGTCAGTTTTTCTTTGTTTATCCTTTAAGGCCTACTAGGCCCTTTTTTTCCACATGGATCCTTCTTCCCCTTTGAAGTGCCCTCACTGTGGAGACTTGGTTTTCTTTTTAGACTCCAAGGCCTGGTGTCTCTCCTGTTTGGGCCCTGACCCTTTTTCCCCGGGTCCACGGGGCCTTAGCGTCGGGAGAAGACCACCTCTTTTTCGGGTATTCCTCGATGCCGTTTTTCCTCCTCGGGTGAGGTCCTCGGTTTATTCTTCTCTCCAGGATCAGGTATTTATTTATTTATTACAGTTGCTTATATACCGCACTATTCGGCATCAGCGCGGTTTACAGTATAACAAAATGACCAAAACACACATTCTGTTTGGTTTTACATAGAACAAGGGTATGAACTTGGATAACAGGGGGGGGAAACAAACAGTCTGTTAAGACTAGCCGATCCTTGAAGGGCAAGTCTCATGCCCAGCATGATGGCTCCGGCCTTGCCCTCAAGACCACATCGGCAATAAGACCCCCGGCGGGAGTCCTCGGGCTCGAAAGCATTTACGGGGTTTCAGGTTGTTCCTGGGGTTCACTCCTCACAGAACACCTGAGCCATGCTCGGGGGTGGTATCCGCTTCGGGCGGTACCGATTCCCCAGCATCGGCACCGGTGTCGAGTGCTCCACTCCTCACCAAGGATTGTCAGCTGGTGTCCTCGGTGCCTTCGGGGCCGATTGATTCGATCCAGACTGGCTTTCCTGCGCCCCAGTCATGCGCGGGGTTGGCACCGGCTCCTCCGGCGTCGACGTCGAGTGTTCCACTCGCCGCCGGGGATTGCGGTCTGGCTTCAAGCGGTACCGCTCCCCCGACATCGGCACCAGTGTCGAGGGCCCCACTCTTCACCGAGGATCGTTGTCTGGCGTCCTCAGTACCTTCGGGGCCGGCCAGTTCGACCCAGACTGGCGTGCCTGCACCCCAGCCATGCGCGGGGTTGGTACCGTCTTCGAGCGGTTCTGCTCCCCCGGCATCGGCCCCGAAGTCGAGTGTTCCAATCGCCACCAGGGATTGCAGTCTGGCTTCACGCGGTACCGCTTCCCTGGCATCGGCACCGGTGTTGAGTGCTCCACTCTTCACGGGGGGTCGGCGTCTGGTGTCCTCGGTAACCCCGGGACCGTTTGACCCGACCCGGGCTGACTCTTCGTCCTCCCAGCCTTGCGTGGGGGTGGTGCCGCCCTCGAGCGGTGCCGGCCCCCCGGCATCGCCACAAGTGTCGAGTTCTCCGCTCTCCACTAGAGATCGCCCTCTGGAACCCCCGGTACCTTCGGGTCCGATCGACGCGGACCAGGCTAGCTTGCCTGTATCCGGCCCAGCCGCGGCGCGGATGCCGGCTTTGAGCGATACCAGTGCCCCGGCATCGGTGTCGGGTGTCCCACTCTTCACCGGGGTTCGTCACCGGGTTTCCTGGTCGGAGCCGATCGATACGCCCCGGAGGGACGTCCATCTCCCTTTGCCATGCTTGAGGGGGGTACCGGCTTCAGGCGGTGCCGATGCCCCGGCATTGGGGCCGGTGTCAAGTGTTCCTCTTGTCCCAGGGCATCATCTTCGGATGTCTGCAGTGCCTTTGGCACCAACCGCCTCGATCCCGATCGCCTCCCATGTGGGGGCATCGCCGGTACCATCACCAACGTTGGTGCCTTCTCGGCGTGCATCGATAGCCCCGCTCGCTTCGATGCCCAGTCTAGAATCAATATCCAGTCTAGATGACTTGGTTGTGGCATCGCCAATGCCACCTCCGACGTCGGTGTCTTCTCGGCATGCACCGATAGCCTCGCCCTCTTCGATGCCCAGTCTAGAATCGATATCTAGTCTGGATGATTTGATTCCGACGCGGTGGGGAACCGGTCCAGGTCGTCTCAGACTATGCAGTACCGAGGGTAATCTCCAAAGCTCTCTGGTTACCTCGGTGCCGTTTCAGCAACCTTCGCTACCTGCTCAGCTGGCACCGATGCCGGCATCGGTATTGATGTCGACTCCTGCAACTCCATCGTTGCCATCGATCCTTTCTATGCCTAGCTTGGAATCGATATCGGGTGCCGATGATGCAATCAATACTGACTGCCTCGAATCGGAGCTGTCAGTACCGTCCCCCATATGGCAGAATTCTTTCTCTGCAGCAGTCCCGTGGGTCTTCTGGTGTTCACGACCCTCATTTTGCCTCAGCCGACCCGGGAATAACTCCTCTGGGAGATCCTTCGTTTCAGAAATTTCTCCTTGACATGGCTGCTTTTCTTGCCATTCCTATCCCTGGCGCTACCCAAGATTCTGCCGAACAGGGGACCGTCATGCTTCCTTTACATCATTCCTTGCAGGACCTTCTTTTGAGGATTTGGGAATCACCTTTGCAGGTTCCTGCGCCCTCTACGGCCATGAATGTTCTGTATCAGGTGCCCCCCTCTCCGGGGTTTCAGAACAACCAGCTTCCGCATCATTCCCTTGTAGTGGCATCAGCGATGAGGAAGGTCAGAAGTAAGAAGAAACACTCTTCTTATCCGCCAGGTCGTGCATCTAAAGCACTCGATGCCTTTGGATGTCAAACCTTCCAAACTTCTATGTTGGCTTCCAGAATCATTTCATATATTTTTTATATGAGTAACACTTCAGGAGGTCACAGAGAAATTCTCTTCTGTCTACCTTGTCAGAACCTAAGGCCTCTGACTATTCCTTGCTTCTTAATCATAGCAGGGAACATCTCTTGGTTTCTTTCCCGTGCTTCCCTAGACTCTTTTGAGTCTGTTAGCAGATCCTCGGCTATTGCCATTGGAGCACGTCGTACTGCATGGCTGCAAGCTTCAGGCTTGAACAGATGGGCACAACATACGCTGGGTAACTCTCCTTGCACTGGAGAAAATCTCTTCAATAGGGAGGCTTTACGTCAGGTTGCTCACTGCTCCACTGACTTCCCTGGCTATGGAAACCATCCCAAGCCTCCTTTTTCCCCGGGACGTGGGAAATATCCTACGAACCCTTCTCTCCCGAAGAGGAGGAGGGTTCACCCTTCTTCGGTCCATTCCCTCAGTGTACCCGAGCAAGGGACGTCTCCTAGCCTGAAGTCTCCAGGCTCAAACCAGTCTACCCATACCAGCACCCATAGGTTCCAGTATGGTGCACCATACAGTTAACTTCTTCTCTGCAGAAGTTTCTTTCTCAAACCCTACGCTGGGTTTTTTCTTTTTTTCCAGTATGCTATGCTCTTGGGATACTTTCTCCATGGGTCACAGACTTCTCCCATTCTTCTACCATGAAGGGAGGTTACAACTATCCCAGGATAGTTTCGGTCCCCACTTGGACATCTTTCCTTCAGCGGACTTACCACATGGTGGGTCACTTTCCTGATCCCTCTCTTCCAGGGTTTCCCCTGCTTGAGTTGGTGCCATACTGAAATACTTCTTTTTCTTTCCAGCGTAGTCTGGTTGTCTTCCTTCAATGCATATTCTGAACAACTCATCCGGCAGGGACGGAGTCTCCGCTACATTGCCTGTTTTTTCTCTCTGTCCTCATTACAGGAGAATCCCCTCTATTGTTTTGTTCAGTTGCTGTCGGTTTTTTCTTACAAGGGACAAGTTCCTTTGCGTGAATGTACACAGAGCTCTCATTCTGACCGGAATATACCCCTGTTCCACAGAAATGGAGTCTCCATATCTCTTCCGGTGGGTTCACCCCTATTATTGGACCATCACATTCCCCATGTGAAGGTTTTTTCAGTGGCAGGCATGTCGTCTTAAGATAATTTCATGTCCGTAGGCGCATACCTGTTTTTTACGCCTGGGTGGCATAACCACCCCGTTTTTGCTGTGTTATCTATACCTATCCTCCCCGTAGGTATATGTATATATACCACCCTTGTCTAGGCATATCTACTCACATGCTTCGACATGTATGCCTTCCGTATGCATATCTATATCTATATATCTCTCTCTCTATATATATCTATATATATATATATGCGCATGTCAGGAGATGTCCATAGCGCCCTATGTCATGCCTATCTCCATGACTGTCGGTTCTTAGGTTTAATTTTCTATGGGGTCCAGACAGTCACCTTACCTGTTATTATATGACTCAGTGACTGGGACTGGTTATTCTAACCATTACTGCTGTGACGTCAACAGCTTCTATTTTTGTTATACATCTCCCTGTCTATGCAGCCTTCCCTCAATGTCTTCCTATCTCTTGCCAGTTAGGAAAGACAGTGTGCGTCTTCAGTATTCCTGAGTTCACTTCGGTTCTCCTTGGGAATAGGGGCTTTTTTTCCATCCCCCTCTTCCCTCCTAGACTGGGCCAATTTACCAGATCGGTCAGTCTCCTATTTTAGTCCTCACTGTTTATGACTCTGTGCTTGAACGAGTCCCAGCTTTCCCGTAAAAAGCTTCCCTGTGGGGACCTGCCGATCTTTTCCTGCCCCGATGGACACCTGGGTCTCCTGCCCATTCCAGTCTGGAACTTCTCCTCACTGCTGTGGAGTTTCCTTGAAGATTCCGCTACTACATCTACTGTCTACTTCCTACAATCCAGTAGGTAAGCTCTACTTTGAGCCAGTTCATTACATTTTCTTTAATGATGCTTGTCATGCTTTCTAAAGACTTTTCCCTGTAGTCTTTAGTTTCGCTGTTCCTCTACAGCTCTGCTCTACTCAACTCCTACCCCCCATCCCTCGGGGGATGCCAAGGATCCAGGTTGGAAAATGCTGTCCTGTTCCGGGATACGCATTTTATGGGATTTCCCCTGGCATCCTTAGCTAGGGAGTCCCCACATGTGAAGACTCACTCCTGCTTGTTCCTGGAGATAGCACAGTTACTTACCCCTGTAACAGGTGATCTCCGGAACAGCAGGAATTAGTCTTCACAACCCACCCGCCTCCCCTAGGAGTTGTATCTGTCTATTTCCTTTCCTCTTCTCTCCTTCTGTCTCAGCTATGAAACCCAACTGAGGAGAGACTGTTGGAAGGGCGGGAAGTCACCGCGCAGGCGCGGGGGATACTCCCAAAGGCTTTCTGATTGGATGCTGGGGAGCATTTTCCGTGCGGGCTCCGTCGGCGCTGACGTACCCACATGTGAAGACTAATTCCTGCTGTTCCGGAGATCACCTGTTACAGGTAAGTAACTGTGCTGTCTCTGCAAAAGAATGTCTAACAAGGTCCTCAAAAGCAGCCAGCAGCAGCATAAGTCGTCTTCCCCCCCCCCCCCCCCCCCCCCCCCCCCAGAGCCTCATCTGAAGCCACAGCATCTCGGGGCAGCTCTATGGAACCCGAGCAGTGCCATGGTTCTTCAGAGGGGGGTATTCTTTGAGGGAACCCAAGAAGACTACTACCATGAAGGCAGCATCCCTGGACAGATCAGAGGGGCCGTGTACGTCCCGAGCTGGGCCGTGTACGTCCTGAGCCAGGCCCTGCAGAACGATGCTCGTCCGAAGGATCGGAGAGGGAGCGGCCTGCAAAAGTCCCCTGAAAAGACATGACCTCGGACAGGCTCTGGTCGCCAGATACCATCCATATCAGATTCCCCTTTGGGGGAACTGGTGTCGGGGCCCGATTTCCTTCAGTGCCTGCGCCGATGGCTGCGGAAGAAGCCAACATGGCTTTAGACAAGGAAGATCTTGTCTTACAAATCTGTTATGTTTTTTTGAAAGTGTGAATAAACAGGTGGACAAAGGTGAGTCGGTTGATATAGTGTATCTAGACTTTCAGAAAGCCTTTGACAAGGTCCCTCAGAGACTTTTGGCAAAACTAAAGAGTCATGGGATAGGAGGCAGTGTACTACTGTGGATCAGGAACTGGTTAAAAGATAGAAAGCAGAGTGTTGGGCTAAATGGCCAATTTTCCCAATGGAGAGAGGTGAATAGTGGTGTACCCCAGGGATCTGTGCTTGGTCTGCTGCTTTTTGACATATTCATAAATGACCTGGAAAGTGGAATAACGAATGAGGTTATCAAATATGCAGATGACACAAAACTATTTAAAGTTGTTAAAACCCAAGAGGATTGTGGAAAATTGCAAGAGGATCTTGATAAATTGGAAGACTGGGCATCAATCACAGATGAAATTTAATGTGGACAAGTGCAAAGCTATGCACCTAGGGAAGAACAACCCAAACTATGGTTACACAATGCAAGGTTCCACATTAGGAACCACCACCCAGGAAAAAGATTTAGGCGTTATTGTGGATAACATGTTAAAACCCTCAGCCCAGTGTGCAGCAGCAGCCAAGAGAGTAAATAGAATGCTAGGTATCATAAGGAAAGGAATGGAAAATAAAACAAAAGATATTATAATGCCTTTATACCGTTCCATGGTGAGACCACACCTTGAATATTGTGTGCAATTCTGGTCGCCGTATCTTAAAAAGGAATATAGAGTTATTAGAAAAGCTTCAGAGAGGAGCCACCAAAATGGTAAAGGGGATGGAAGGATGCTCCTATAAAAGGCTAAAAAGGTTAGGGCTCTTTAACCTGGAAAAATGACGGCTGAGGGGAGATATGATAGAAGTCTATAAATTAAAGGGTACTATGATTGTTTACGTTATCAGAATATAGAAAGACTAGGGGACATGCAATGAAGCTACAGGGTAAACTATTTAAGACTAATAAAAGAAAATATTTTTTCACTCAACATGTAATCAAACTCTGGAATTTGTTACCGGAGGATGTAGTAAAGGCTGTTAGTGTAGCTGGGTTTAAAAAAGGTTTGGACAAGTTCCTGGAGGAAAGGTCCAAAAACCATTATTAAGAAGGGACCCAGGATATCAATGCTTGACCCAGTACAAGCATTGTGGAACCTGTCTTTTGGGGAAACTGCTAGGTACGTATGACCTAGATTGGCCACTGTTAACAGGATACTGGGCTTGATGGACAATCTCCAGGAACAAGCAGGAATGAGTCTTCACATATGGGCACGTCGGTACCGACGGAGTCTGCGCGGGAACGCTTCCCAGCGTCCAATCAAAAAGCTTTTGGAAGCATCCCACCACGCCTGCGTACTGCCTTTCCCAACTGCCTCTCCTCAGTTTTGGTTTTCCGCGGAGCCGGCAGGACGTCCTCCTGTCACCGCAGAAAATTCTTCTTTTAATTCTTAGTTTTCTTGTGGTCGCGGCTGTCTTACCCGACGCCACCGGTACCGCCAGTGTTTCTTTTTTCTTCCCTTGTAAGATTTTTTCCTTAAGGGAATATTTTTTCTTCTGAGTGTCTTAGTTTTTCAGGCCTTCTAGGCTTCTCCATGTCATTCATGGAACCGCCAGCCACTTTCTCCAAGAAATATTCAAACTCTGGCGGTACAACTTTATTTTTAGACTCCCAAAATTGGTGTCTAACCTGTTTGGGTCCTGATCTTTTTCCTCCGGAGCCCTCGGGCTACAGTATTGTGAGAAGTGGTTTTCAACATTGAGTTTCCCTCGATATGAGGTTCCCTTCCAACTTCAGGGCACCGACCCTTTTCTTCTTCTACATAGTATCAGGTATCCCACAAACAGTCTGTTAAGACTAGCCAACCCTCGAGTGGTAGGTCTCATGCACAGCATGTAGATGGCTCTGTCATTGCCCTCGAGGGCCCTTTGGCTTCAAAACCCCGGCGAGAGTCTTCGGCCTCCAAAGCCTATGTGGGGTTTCAGGTTAAGAACATAAGATATTCCATACTGGGTCAGACCAAGGTCCATTAAGCCCCGTATTCTGTTTCCAACAGTGGCCAATCTAGGTCATACGTACCTAGCAGTTTCCCCAAGAGACACAGGTTCCACAATGCTTGTATTGGTTCAAGCATTGATATCCTGGGTCCCTTCTTAATAATGATTTATGGACCTTTCCTCCAGGATCTTGTCCAAACCTTTTTTAAACCCAGCTACACTAACAGCCTTTACTACATCCTCCGGTAACAAATTCCAGAGTTTGATTACAAGTTGAGTGGAAAAATATTTTATTAGTCTTAAATAGTTTACTCTATAGCTTCATTGCATGTCCCCTAGTCTTTCTATATTCTGATAAGGTAAACAATCGATCTACGTATCTCCAGGAACAAGCAGGAATACGTCATCACATATGGGTACGTCGGTACCGACGGAGCCCGCGCGGGAAAGCTCCCCAGCTTTTCAGATTAAAAGCTTTTGGGGCCTCCCACTGCACATGCGCGCTGCCTTCCCGCCTTCCTGAGCAGCTCTCGTCAGTTTCTTTTTTTCCGCGGAGCCAGCAGGTCGTGTTCCTGTCACCGCTGAAGAAATTGTTAATTTTATTGTTTTCTTTAGACCGCGTACCTGCCTTCCCCATTCTGAAACCGGTACTGCCGGTCTCTCTTTCTTTCTTTTAAAAAAAATAAAAATATATATTTTTCTTCAGCACAGCTTGGTACTTTGTTAGGCCTTCAGGCCTACACAATTTCTCCTCATGGAGAAGCCAGTTCCTGGTTTTAAAAAGTGTACCAAGTGCAGTGCTGTCATTCCTCTTACAGACACCCATGAATGGTGTCTTAAATGTTTAGGACCTGACCATTCCATACCGGACTGCCCATCCTGCTCCCAGATGTCGAAACGTGGATTGCAGAACCGGGCCAACAAGTTCCATGTGCTGTTTCCTTCAGAAGCATCACAGTCATCCAGGTCTTCCTCTCCGGATGGATCTCAGGTAACCAAAACTCCAGTGGGCAAATCCTCTAAAAGCAAATCTCTTTCTAAAGATCGAGAGGCTCTCAATTCTGAGTTCGAGGATTCTGCCCAGGCCAAAAAACCCCGGTGGGAGGCTCCGGCCTCCAAAGCAATCATGGGGTCACAGGTTGACATCGATGGCGCGGCCTCGACAGATCACCTGTTGTACTGCTCTGGGGTACCGGCCCATACCGGTACCGACATCCAGGCAGCAGTGGCGTCTATGGGCAATACTGTCCAAGTCATGCAGCAGGCCATTCTGGCTTTTATTAATGCTGCTACGCCCTCGGTACCGCAGCCAGCGGTACCGGGTCCGGTTCCGGTAATGGCTTCCATACCAGAACCGAGGCCATCGTCTTCCAAACGCAGATCGGTTCCGCATGCCGGATCCGGGCTTTTGCCCGGTACCGATCCCATACCCGGTACGCCCGATGTCGATACCGAACGGTATGCGTATCGTGCGTTGGAAGCACATAGAGGATACTCTGCTTCTTCAGAGGATTTTAACTCCTCTGATTCTGATGAGTTCTCCCTTGATCTTCCTGAGGAGCCGCCTTCTCCTAACAGGAGAATGTCTCCACCAGAGGATTTGTCCTTTCAGGACTTCATCATAGAAATGGCTAAAGGTCTTTCTATTGCTTCATCCTCTGAAAAGGAACCCAGATCAAAGAAACTGGATATTTTAGGATACTCTAAGTCTCCTAAAGAGGCAGTCACCCTGCCTATCCATGAAATCCTTCAAGAACACTTGATGGACTTATGGGAGGCTCCTCTAACATTGTCTCCTTCTTCTCGCAGGTTGGACACCATGTACCGTGTCCCCCCTTCTCCTGGTTTCCAAAAAACCCAGTTGCCTCACCATTCTATTGTGGTGAAGTCTGCAATGAAGAAGATAAAGAGTACCAAAAGGCACTCTTCTACTCCTCCAGGGCGAGAATGTAAGACTCTAGACTCTTTTGGCAGGAAAATTTTCCAGGCTACTATGCTTATAGCCAGGATTAATTCCTATAGTCTTTACATGGGCATGTTTCTCAGTGAAATCGCTCTAAAAGTTCGGCATTTTGCCCCCTTTCTCCCTGAGGATAAGAGGGAGCAGTTCATTTCCTTGGTGAAACACCTTTTGGATATTTCAAAGTTCTCCAACAGGGCAGCTTTTGATTCCTTTGAGGGTGCTGGTAGGGCTTCGGGCATTGCTATAGCAGCCCGACGTCTTGCTTGGCTCCAGGCTTCTGATCTAGAACCTTGGGTCCTAGATGGCTTAAGAAATCTGCCCTGTACAGGTGAGAACTTATTTGGTGAGGAGTGGCAAATTAAGGCCACTCAAATGGATGCAGAAAACGCCACCTTAGATAGACTTTCTAAGTCTACCTCCACTCCTGCCAAGAAGAAGTCTTTTAAGAGGCCTTATTACAAGAAGTCCAGATTTTCTACAAATACTGGCCAACAATCCTCTCAGCCTCGTTTTGCTGCTAAACGTCAGCAACCTAAACAGGCAAGGTCAAAGCCGGCGGCGTCTGCTACGCCTCAGCAGGCTCCACCCCCTCAGGGGTTTTGACTTGCCCCTAGAGAACTTAACTTTTCTGGCTCTAGAACAACCAGAGCCCCTCACCATACCCGGAAGGTTAGCTCACTTTGCTCCCAGATGGGAGCAAATTACATCAGAGCAATGGACCCTCTCTATCATCAGAGAGGGTTACAAACTCCATTTTTCCGACCTTCCTCCTTATACTATGGTGAGGCAGTTCAATTCTCCCCCATCTCTCCTGGCCCTCTTGGGTCAGGAAGTCTCCTCCCTCCTTGCCCAGGGGGCAATAGAGGAGGTCCCTCTTCTTCAACAGGGGACGGGATTCTACTCCCCTTATTTTCTAATACCAAAGAAGACAGAGGGCTTCAGACCAATTCTGGATCTGAGAGAATTGAACAAATTTCTTTTCAAGGAGAAATTCAAAATGCTTTCTCTGGGCATTCTCCTTCCATACCTTCAGAGTCAGGATTGGCTTTGTTCTCTAGATCTAAAGGATGCGTATACACACATACTCATCCACCCATCCCACAGAAAATACCTTCGATTTCTGTTTCAGGGAACACATTTCCAGTACAGAGTACTCCCCTTCGGTCTAGCCTCTGCTCCAAGAGTGTTCACCAAATGCATGGCAGTCGTAGCTGCCTTTCTAAGAGGCCTGGGAATTTTCATATTCCCATACCTGGACGACTGGCTCATCCGAGCTCCCTCTCAGTCCCAGGCCCAAATTTCCCTGGACCGCACAAGGCGTCTTCTGCAGTATCTAGGACTGGTAGTAAACCTTCCCAAGTCTCAACTAATCCCTACTCAGTCTCTCGAGTTCATAGGGGCCCAGTTAGACACCATCACTGCAAGGGCCTACCTGCCTCAGGTCAGGGCCCAACGCCTGCTGAGTTTGGCCTTCCAAGCTCAGTCCAGCAGTCATTTGACAGCCCGGGAAATGCTGCGACTTCTGGGCCACATGGCCTCCACGGTACATGTGGTGCCCTACGCTCGTCTGCATATGAGAGCAGCTCAATGGACCTTGGCCACCCAGTGGACTCAAGCATCTGGAGCGCTCTCCGACCAAATACTCACTTCAAGCCGTCTATTTTGGTCCCTCCAATGGTGGACATCCACCAAGAATCTGTTGTTGGGGGCCCCCTTCCACCCTGTGTGGTCCCAAGCAACCCTCACAAACAGATGCCTCCCAGACAGGGTGGGGAGCTCATCTTCAGAACCTCTCCACTCAGGGCACTTGGTCTCCACAGGAGGCCACCCTTCATATCAACCTCCTGGAACTGCGAGCAATTTACCTTGCCCTCAAGGTCTTCTATACCCTCCTTGTCAATCTGACTGTCCTAGTTCAGACAGACAATCAGGTAGCCATGTTCTATATAAACAAACAAGGAGGGACAGGCTCTCTGTCGCTTTGCAACGAAGCTCTCAGAATATGGGCCTTCGCCAGAGAGCATCAAATTCACCTTCTTGCAGTGTATCTTCCAGGAGTTCAAAAACTCTCGTGCAGACAGACTCAGTCGAGTTCTGCTTCCACACGAATGGTCCCTACATATGGACCAGATACGCAGAATCTTTCAGGAATGGGGGACCCCGGACATAGACCTCTTTGCAAGTCCGTGGAATGCCAAACTTCCCCGGTTCTGTTCCAGACCTCAGTGTCAGGGAGCTCAGGCCCACGATGCCTTCCTCCTGCATTGGGGTCAGGAATTCCTCTATGCCTTTCCACCCATTCCTCTAATATCCAAGACTCTGTTCAAGCTCCAGAGGGATCACGGGACTATGATCCTCATAGCTCCCCGCTGGCCACGCCAGGTGTGGTTCCCTCTACTTCTGCATCTCTCCCAGGGATCCTCCCTGGACCTGGGAGCTGCGCCAGACCTTCTGTCTCAGGAGGAGGGGACTTTGTGGCACCCAAACCCCAAATCCCTACATCTCAGAGCTTGGTTACTGAAGGCCTAAGTCTTCAAGACTTTAATCTTTCTCAACCTGTGACAGATATCCTTCATGCCTCTAGGAAACCTTCCACGAGGCGTTCTTATGCTTTCAAATGGAAACGTTTTTCCATTTGGTGTGCTCAGCAGGGTCTTGACCCTCTAGCACTTCCTTTGAATTCCCTCTTGGACTATCTCCTGCATCTTTCAAATGCAGGCCTTAAGACGAATTCAGTAAGGGTCCATTTGAGTGCTATTGCAGCATCCTTAAAACCTATAAATGGACAACCTGTCTCCTCTCATCCTCTTGTTTCACGTTTCATGAGAGGCCTGACTCTAACTAAACCTCCCATCCGACCTCCTCCGGTAGCATGGGATTTGAACCTAGTTCTAGGTCAGCTTATGAAGCCACCTTTTGAGCCTTTGGACTCTACCTCCTTCAAATTTCTTTCCTGGAAGGTTGTTTTCCTTATTGCAGTCACTTCGGCTCGCCGCATCAGTGAACTGCAGGCTTTAGTGGCTCATCCACCTTATACTAGGTTTCATCATGATAAGGTGGTCCTTAGGACGAATCCCCACTTTATGCCCAAAGTGGTCTCGCCCCTTTCATCTTAATCAAGAGGTATATCTACCTGTCTTTTTCCCGGCTCCTCATGCATCCAGTGCAGAGAGGAACCTTCATACTCTGGATTGTAAAAGAGCTCTTGCCTTTTACCTCAACAGGACTCAACCACATCGAAAGTCTTCCCAACTTTTCGTGGCTTTTGATCCTTCTCATTTGGGACTTCCAGTCACCAAGCGTACACTTTCCAATTGGATCGCTCAGTGTATTTCTTTTGCTTACCAGAGTAAGAACATTTCTATGGAGGAGGGCCATGTCACAGCTCACAATGTGAGGGCCATGGCCACTTCTATGGCTCATCTTCACTCTGTGTCCATAGATCAGATCTGTCAAGCAGCCACTTGGGCCTCGGTTCATACCTTCACAGCCCATTACTGCTTGGACAAGGACTCCCGCCGGGATGCCTTGTTTGGTCAGGCTGTCCTCAAACACCTGTTCCATACTTAAACAACTCCTGCCCACCTTCCCTGGATGGATGCCTGAGATCCATGCGAAGATGGTTTACCCTTGGAGGGGGATCTCCCAGGCATCTTAGCTAGGGAGTCCCCATATGTGATGACGTATTCCTGCTTGTTCCTGGAGATAGCACAGTTACTTACCTGTAACAGGTGATCTCTGGGAACAGCAGGAATTAGTCATCACAACCCACCCACCTCCCCTAGGAGTTGTATCTCTATCTATCTTCCTGTCCTCTCTCTCTATTGTCTCAGCTTTAAACTCGAACTGACGAGAGCTGCTCAGGAAGGCGGGAAGGCAGCGCGCATGTGCAGTGGGAGGCCCCAAAAGCTTTTAATCTGAAAAGCTGGGGAGCTTTCCCGCGCGGGCTCCGTCGGTACCGACGTACCCATATGTGATGACTAATTCCTGCTGTTCCCAGAGATCACCTGTTACAGGTAAGTAACTGTGCTTTACCCGTTCCACTCCATTCATTAATTTATAGACTTCTATCATATCTCCCCTCAGCCGTCTCTTTTCCAGGTTAAAGAGCCCTAACCTTTTTAGCCTTTCTTCATAGGAGTATCCTTCTATCCCCTTTACCATTTTGGTGGTTCTTTGAACCTTTTCTAAAATCGCTATATCCTTTTTAAGATACGGCGACCAGAATTGCACACAATATTCAGTGTGTGGTCTCACCATGGAACGAGATAGAGGCATTATAATATGTTTTGTTTTATTTTCCATTCCTTTCCTTATGATAACTAGCATTCTATTTGCTCTCTTGGCCGCCGCTGCACACTGGGCCGAAGGTTTTAACATGTTATCCACAATGACGCCTAAATCTTTTTCCTGGGTGGTGGTTCCTAATGTGGAACCTTGCATCGTGTAACCATAGTTTGGGTTGTTCTTCCCTAGGTGTGCATAACCTTGCACTTGTCCACATTAAATTTCATCTGCCATTTTGATGCCCAGTCTTCCAATTTATCAAGATCCTCTTGCAATTTTCCACAATCCTCTTGGGTTTTAACAATAGTTTTGTGTCATCTTCAAATTTGATAACCTCACTCGTTCCACTTTCCAGGTCATTTATGAATATGTCAAAAAGCAGCAGACCCAGCTCAGATCCCTGGGGTACACCACTATTCACCTTTCTCCATTGGGAAAATTGGCCATTTAGCCCTACCCTCTGCTTTCTATCTTTT